>SJYA01002278.1:3285997-3466953 GCA_006410615.1 Neotragus moschatus | reverse complement strand
CACCCTCTTGCCGGCCCCTGGTGTGTGTTGGGGGGGTGGTTGATGGGGGGGGAGGTGGAGGGGTTGGGGGGTTGGTATGGTGCTATTGAATACTGTGGCTCTTACTGGAGGCACAATTTTGAGATGGGCATAAGGCAGGGATTATGGTGTGTATTTTTCCAACATGGCATACCTCATTCTAAAAGCTCCTTACAATATATGTGGGCAAGGGTGAGAGTTTGCTTAGCTGTTCCCAAAAATGTCATCCCCCACTGGGAAGGACAGATGTGGTGTTTCAGTAGGTCCTTGAGAATGATGGGTTGAATAGGGCTGGCTGGCTCATTACTGCAAGTCCAATGTGAAGCTGCTATATAGAGAATGGACTTATAAATGTCAAGATCGAAATACAGAATTGGTGACCTGTTCAGACTAAGTGGAAAGTGAGATTTGGGCAATCGGATGCTTGGCTGTCTCCCTGTAATGATCTACTATTTGCTGAGTGCCTACTACGTGCCTACGACTGACTTCAATTTATTTGCCCACAAGTTCTTTTGGACGACGGCCAAGAGTCGCTTTCCCTTCTCGTACAGTGTGTCAGGATGTCTAAGTGCTTCATCCTGGAAATATTTCCTTACTATATATGTGTGGCTGTGGCCACAAATTNTATTTGCTGAGTGCCTACTACGTGCCTACGACTGACTTCAATTTATTTGCCCACAAGTTCTTTTGGACGACGGCCAAGAGTCGCTTTCCCTTCTCGTACAGTGTGTCAGGATGTCTAAGTGCTTCATCCTGGAAATATTTCCTTACTATATATGTGTGGCTGTGGCCACAAATTTCACCCCGAATTTGGCTGCCAGTTCTTCATGACTAAGGGCCATGTACTTAATATCCTGAGAAAAGGGTGTGAGTGTAAAAAAGGTCTGAGGTGGGCATGACTTTATAATAAAACCAAAATGCCTTTGTTTCAGCAGGGTCCTTCCACCTGTAGCACGGTGACTATCTGGTTGTTTAGAGGCTCTGGATGGCAGAATCAAAGGAACATTTTTCCATGGAGTTAAGTCCACAGCAGTGCAAGAATTACATTGCAAGTGGACAGAGGACAGTGAAAGATTGCGCCAATTAACACCCACGTAGCACCTGGGGGCTCCAGTCGATGTATTTGGAGAACACAAACTGGCCAAAACATTTGTGAAAACCCTCTGGAGGAACTGAGGACCGTCTCATTCCTACACCAAAGGAAGGACCAGGCCACTTATCAAGCTCCTGCTGACATGGGTTGCTTCGGGCAACCATGCTCCTTTGCATACCCATGGAACTCAATCACCACCTCACATTTGCCTCAGTTCAGTTAAGGTCTTTCTTGGCTATCCCTTCTCTGCAGGTCACAGCTGCATCTGGAGTCTCATATGACAGACAAGAGAACTGGGCATGGGACTCTAAACATTCCATATGGCACGTGGCCTGGAATAACTACACTAGTGAGTGGTGGGGCCAAGGGGATGTCCTAAGACCAGCTTCACAAGGGCATGGCGTGTTCACATGCAGAGGGGCGCAGGTAGCTCCCTCCACTCGAGCCCTAACCGCATCTTGGCAGCCCTGGGTAACCCTCTCTCTTCAACCACCATTTGCGTCTCTCCTGTGTTGTGACTAACATGTAACCACATCTGGCATATTATTGGCTAAGCACCGCCAGCCAATCTGACTTCTCTCTCTTAACACGGTGACCCCTCCCTTACAGAGCAGGAAAACAAGGCCAGGTCGGTGGGGAAACTCGCCCAAGGCCTCACAGCTAACAGATGATGAGGTGGGGATAGGGGCCAAGGCAGTCTCGGCTCTCTCCAGTCTCCCCTGATCTCTAGGCTCTATCACTACAGGTCTTTTTACAGTCTGATGATAGTGCTCCCCACTGCTCCCTGCCCTGGGGCAGAGGCTAGGAGAGGCCTCTGGAATCTTAACTCGTGTCTGGACTTTGAGAACACCCACAAGACTGATCCCACCCTCCACGCCTCCCCTGATTTTGCTTTATACTCCCCATGCGAATCACCAGACTGGCTGGGCTTCATGCTGTCTGTACCTTGGACTCACGTCTTTTTTCACTAAACTTTCCTTAAAGGTCCAGCTGGAGTCCCAGCTCCTCTAAGGACACTGTCTTGAGTCTCCAGCCTCCTCTGATTTCCCTTCTCCAAGAAATTCCCCTGGCACTCTCTGGGCTCCTTGTATTTGGGATACCTCCCCCATGGCTGGGGACCATTTCATGTTTTCCTGTGGGCGTCACTGATGCCCCGGTTAGTCTCCAGGGACGACCTTACACTTCCCTGTGTTTCTCACAAGGCTGAACGTGCAGCAGGAGCTCCATAACCAACTGTCTGATTTGCTGATTTTTACAGAGACAGGTTGAGAGGCCAGGCCAGGATGGGAGAGGCTGAAATGAGGCCTACAGCCTCATTTGGATTTTCTGGAGCTTACCTTTTCTCCCACTGCCGAGCTCTCCCCGTCACCTGCCTGAAGAGAGAAAAAGGGGACGGACTCAGCCACAGCTGGGTGAGCGGTGGGAAAGGGCCATCTGGGGCCGCTCACATGTGATCTGAGCATTTGAGAGATCAGTCATTGTATAGTGCGGTCGCCTGGGCCTGCAAGGCAAGGGGGAAGGTGACAGACCGAATCAGGCGGTCCACCCGGCCTGGAAGCCCCGGCAGCCTAGACAGTAAGTGAGAACGATCTCCTGCAGGCAGCCCGGCTCGTCCTCTGCAGATCTTGTCTTTTTGTTAAAGGAGAGAGTACTGGAAATGAACAAGGATGATTGTGAAGACACGAAATCCCAAAGGAAGAGACAGGTGGAGCAGCCAACACAGGGGAGTGGGTGGGGTGGTGGGTGGAGACAGGGGAGTGGGGGCAGGAGACGGATCCACTGGAGGGGCCATTCCCCGCTGGCCTGCCACCGCAGCCGGCGTGCCTGCACAAATCACTGGGTCCCGCGTGATGCCAGACACCTGGCCCACCTGGCTGCTTAGAGGGGAGGAGAGAACGAGAACAGGAAGGATGAGCAGAGGAAAAGAAGGCGGTTCCAGGAAGCCCGGCCAACAGCACCTCCGAGCATCTACTGCCCGTGTTTCCGGCCCTGCGCGCGGTCCTAAGGCGGACGTTGGACCAGAGACCCATCTTCTCCCAGGCTGAGGCGTCCGTAAGAAGTCCATAATGAGATGAAAGGATCACTTTATAACATTAATTTTTTTTATTAAGAAGACAGATATTTTATAGTACTTATTTTTTTTTTCTTTTTGTTTTGTAAAAATGGTATACATGAACCAATACAAAATGCGAATGGAACATATGGATATGGAATTTCTTACACCGTCACATCGTTCATGTACACCTTAAAAACAGAACTGGCCTAAAGGGAAAAGTCAGACGTCTGTGTGACTAAAGAACAAGCTTATTTGGCATCAATTATACATCCTTCATTATTTTATATTCCTTTAAAAAACACAAAAAACAAGTTTGTTCTTTCTTCACTCTAAAAAAAGTGATCAACCTGTACAAAGTAATACTCAACAATACATTTCAAACAGTGCACTGTATACTTAAGAAAAAAATACATAAACCAATATACAACTAAAATCCATAATTTCCTGTTTTTGCTTTGTTTTATTGTTATTATTACTTTTCCAATGCGTGGGGCCTACACTTTGCAATCTACCTGAGACGGAAAACACCAATCAAAACACATGAACCTGAGACATGTCGACATTTTAAGCCATAGAGTCACGTCGGGGCACTGCACTACTGTACACATGTCGAAACAGAAAGACGGGCGGTCCCCGAAGATGAGATGCCAATTCGATGAGCAATGGGTTTTTTTTTTTTTTTCTTTTTTTTGTTGTCGTTTTTTAATTTTTTTTCCTAAAAAGAACAGCTGAAAAAAACCTTTCAACGACATGCTAAATGGTTCTCACCCTTTGATACGATTATACTATGGTCGGAATGGGTGCTAAGGGCTCGGAATAGAGCTGCACATTATAAAAGTCATTGAAAAAGGGATGTTCATTGTGGCTTTTTGTCTTGGTTAAGTGCCTAGGGATAGGAGAGGGGAAAACAAAATGCTGCTCGATATGGATTTTCTTTTACATACCAGTCCGTTCCCAAAAGGCCCCCATATTGCAATGGTTCTATCAAAGGTTAAAATAAAGACAAAAAATAAACACACTTTCAAATAACAAAGAGTTGACACTTTTTCCCCTTAAATAAATCAGCGTAAGTTTTCCACATAATGTAACAATAGTAAAAATGCACCTTGCAAAATCCAAAATTACTCACTGAAAATGTTATATAATATATATTTATATATATATAGATCTATCTTTTTTTTTTTTTTTTTTTTTTTTGATGCCATCTTTCCATAGGGACTGTATTCTGGAGTCTGGAGCCTGACCAAAGCATATGGTAAGAGTTTAGTTTTCATCCATTAGGACTACTTCTAGATTTCCTAGACATTTCAATGAAAATCCCATTTCTTTAAAAAAATGTCAATGGTAACTGGACTCCTCTTCCTTTTCCCAAGGCTCCCCATCTAAGATATGTCCAAGGTAACTTATTTTAGTAGCCACGCACTATGGCTGCCATCATGCGAGGATCAGTAATCTTTTGGCAGATGGTTCTTAAGGCTGAGGAAAGAGGCCAAGGCTAGTGTATGAAAGGTAAAAAGATAAAAACACTCACATCTGAGTTTTGATTAAGTAACTGAAAAACCCCTACATGCTGTTTTTCCACCTCTGCTCTGACCTTTTGAGAACTGAGATGGACGGCGGGCCGGTCTGAGAACAATACCGACCCTTCTTTTGTACCTCCTGCCTTTGTCAAGCCAAATCGTAAGGAATGAAAGTTTCACGCGGACTCGAGTTGGAAATCCCAGCATGACAAGTATCTGTAATATACAGTACATGCAGGCCACATCCCACTGCCTCCCTAACTAAGCACAAAGGAAAAAAAAAGAAAAAGAAAAAAAAAAAAAAAAAAAAAAAAACCTGTCCCATTCAGTCATTCACGCACCACACGGACTTGCTTTTTCCTACAAACTAGTGAGAAGTAAGGCCAATTGGGAAAGGTGGATGGAATCATTTGGAAGAGAAATAACCAGAGCAGAACTATCTTTCCCCCCTCCCTACTTCCCCTCCTGTGGCAACTCAAATTCGTCCACTTATATAAAAGGAACAGACCTCATCTGTCAGGTCTGTTTAGGGCACTGAAAAAGGAGGAGCCCTTTCTGCCCCAAACCTTTCTGGACAGCGTGGGGTATAATCTATACTGAGCCGTCTACAGATACAGAATTAAAGACAGTTTCAATCTCATGGTGACACACCTCACTTGCAGATAACCCTGTACAGTAATGTAGTTCCACAGCAAACAGAACGGTTTCTGAATCACAGTCTAAGTTTCTAGTCTTCACTGCTCTAAAGTATTTGAAACATGGGCAGCAGCAAAGAGTTCTCATGGTTTGTTCACCCAAATCTTCACGACAACAGAGAAGAATGCGTTATGGATACAATAAATTCTGAACTATGAAATCTAAACTGTGCTGGTTCTCCTTTTATGCAACTGAAGTTTGAACAGAAAGCTTCAAAAAATAAACAAAGGAACCGAACAACAGTAACCAAATAAAGAGGGTCAAAAGGTTCTAAGGAATCCCAGCAGGCAAATTCCAAAACGGGAGATTTTTTTGAGAAAAAAAAAAAAAATCCAAAAATATTTCGGTAAAAATAAATTCACACAAAGGAGGGAGGGAGAAGAAAAGAAGGAACACAACCAACAAAGGAAAAACAAGGCACAGAATTTTCTGCAATCTATCCAAACTAAATCCAAGCGTCCAAGTTTGACTTGGTAGGAAGAAATAAAAATTGAAAAACCAAACAATCAGAAAAAGAGGTGTCAAACAGCAGAGTGTACTTTTCAAAGAACATTTCTTTTCATTTTTTTTTTTTACACAGCAAATCCCAAGCCTTCCCAGTCTCACACCTTTCCACCCATTCATAAAAAAACACACGAATTTCTCGCAAGTTCCAATATCACTGTCTCTTTATCATCTAAATAGGGCCAGTTGGACACCTCATTGAAACAAAAGGGCTGATCTAGATGAAGTACTCTTTCTTTTCTTCAGAGTTGTTCTGTCCTCCTTCTGCATTGATTATAGCTGTGTCTGCGTCTGCTGCGTCATCGGCTCCTTTGGCTTCATGAGTGAAGTATGTACCTGAAAGATGAAGGGGTAAAGCACCGTGACTGTCTGATGGCCGCTGTGTAAAGTGGTACAGAGATGGCAACTTGCTTTATGGCCATCACCAGCCGAAGTGGTGTGCAGGCAGCAGAGGGGAAAAAACAATCGGAGGAAGAGAGCGAGGTGGGTGAGACAAATGGGGATCCGGGGGTTCCAAAGGCACCACTCCAACTGAACCGCTGCGATATAATTCAGCAAATGAGACATTAGAGCCGTGATTATGACCAGAGGATGTCAGCAGAAGAAGACGTGAGTGGGAGCGAAAAATGCAGGAAGCTGGAGAGCTGCTGACGGTAAACGCCCAGGACCAATGGCCAGATATGTGCACGTACGTGGTTAAAGACCAAAGCAAGGAAGAGCAATTAGCCAATAAATGAATTAGGGCCCCGCTGATTTTCGACCGTCATCTCACATCGTTTATTGAACCCTCGCCTCCTGTCCTCAGGAAGCACTGGCGCCAGTCCATTAGTGAGCATGTGCCTGAACCTGCACAGGTAGGTTTGACTTTTCTTCTGCCCCCCATTGCAGAGTGGGGTTCCAGACCGAGAAATAATTCGATGTTGTATCGGCTGGAAGCAAGGCACGGGATTTGCCGTAAGAAACAAGTGATGCTCGCTTCTGACGTTACTCTAGCCGGGACCCAGATTCATGGATTTGCTAATTGGCACAGCCACTTTATAATGACAGTAGACAGAACATTAACGGAGTTGGTGACGCTCTTTATCAGCAAGTCCCAACGGTTTACGTGGAGAGAGACAAGGGTTGCACCTCTGTATGAAATGCAGGTAGCGCTGGCGCTGCCCATAATCACCCTCCTCCCGTTAGGCATCGTGCTCGCAAAGACTCGTAAGTAAGAAGAGGCTGTTGAACGCCCACATTTTCAGCGTGACAAATCCGAGAAGGCAGGCAGTCGGGTGGTCCTCCCATGTCCCTCTTTCCTCTGTAGAGCACACCCTGCTCCCAGCAACTCGCAGTATTGCGCAGACTGCAGCCCTGCTTCCTCACCTGACCTTCCTGGCTCTATCAAGCTTAACACCAACAGGCTGGGAGTTCTCTGCCAAACAGACTGCCTCTTGGGAGTGGGCAGAGTGTACACAGAGCATGGGCGTGGACAGAAGGGCCCCCAGTACGGAGGGCCCCGAACTGTTTGACACTAGAGATGGGCACTCTGGGTTCTAAAGGTGATTGCCAAGCACCTTGGACCTCCACGGCTGTGCTCAGGGGACCCACCCTGAACCCAAGGTCTACCATCCGGCAGTCTGCCAGCACCTCGAGTTTATACTCCAGGAAAGGCCTGGAAGCCCACTGCACAGCGCTTGAGAAAAATACCCGAGAAAGACCAGGGCCAAAAAAGAAAAGGAAGAATAAATTACCGAGAGGGAGAAGAGGCTTAGAGCAGCGTGGGGTAGAGAGGAGGAGCGCTCGCAAAGATGATTGCCCATCCAGACTGCACGGTTGATAAGTGTGATGATTAATGGCAATTTAAATCAATTGCACTGATAATTTTAAAAATACNAAAAAAAAAAAAAATCCAAAAATATTTCGGTAAAAATAAATTCACACAAAGGAGGGAGGGAGAAGAAAAGAAGGAACACAACCAACAAAGGAAAAACAAGGCACAGAATTTTCTGCAATCTATCCAAACTAAATCCAAGCGTCCAAGTTTGACTTGGTAGGAAGAAATAAAAATTGAAAAACCAAACAATCAGAAAAAGAGGTGTCAAACAGCAGAGTGTACTTTTCAAAGAACATTTCTTTTCATTTTTTTTTTTTACACAGCAAATCCCAAGCCTTCCCAGTCTCACACCTTTCCACCCATTCATAAAAAAACACACGAATTTCTCGCAAGTTCCAATATCACTGTCTCTTTATCATCTAAATAGGGCCAGTTGGACACCTCATTGAAACAAAAGGGCTGATCTAGATGAAGTACTCTTTCTTTTCTTCAGAGTTGTTCTGTCCTCCTTCTGCATTGATTATAGCTGTGTCTGCGTCTGCTGCGTCATCGGCTCCTTTGGCTTCATGAGTGAAGTATGTACCTGAAAGATGAAGGGGTAAAGCACCGTGACTGTCTGATGGCCGCTGTGTAAAGTGGTACAGAGATGGCAACTTGCTTTATGGCCATCACCAGCCGAAGTGGTGTGCAGGCAGCAGAGGGGAAAAAACAATCGGAGGAAGAGAGCGAGGTGGGTGAGACAAATGGGGATCCGGGGGTTCCAAAGGCACCACTCCAACTGAACCGCTGCGATATAATTCAGCAAATGAGACATTAGAGCCGTGATTATGACCAGAGGATGTCAGCAGAAGAAGACGTGAGTGGGAGCGAAAAATGCAGGAAGCTGGAGAGCTGCTGACGGTAAACGCCCAGGACCAATGGCCAGATATGTGCACGTACGTGGTTAAAGACCAAAGCAAGGAAGAGCAATTAGCCAATAAATGAATTAGGGCCCCGCTGATTTTCGACCGTCATCTCACATCGTTTATTGAACCCTCGCCTCCTGTCCTCAGGAAGCACTGGCGCCAGTCCATTAGTGAGCATGTGCCTGAACCTGCACAGGTAGGTTTGACTTTTCTTCTGCCCCCCATTGCAGAGTGGGGTTCCAGACCGAGAAATAATTCGATGTTGTATCGGCTGGAAGCAAGGCACGGGATTTGCCGTAAGAAACAAGTGATGCTCGCTTCTGACGTTACTCTAGCCGGGACCCAGATTCATGGATTTGCTAATTGGCACAGCCACTTTATAATGACAGTAGACAGAACATTAACGGAGTTGGTGACGCTCTTTATCAGCAAGTCCCAACGGTTTACGTGGAGAGAGACAAGGGTTGCACCTCTGTATGAAATGCAGGTAGCGCTGGCGCTGCCCATAATCACCCTCCTCCCGTTAGGCATCGTGCTCGCAAAGACTCGTAAGTAAGAAGAGGCTGTTGAACGCCCACATTTTCAGCGTGACAAATCCGAGAAGGCAGGCAGTCGGGTGGTCCTCCCATGTCCCTCTTTCCTCTGTAGAGCACACCCTGCTCCCAGCAACTCGCAGTATTGCGCAGACTGCAGCCCTGCTTCCTCACCTGACCTTCCTGGCTCTATCAAGCTTAACACCAACAGGCTGGGAGTTCTCTACCAAACAGACTGCCTCTTGGGAGTGGGCAGAGTGTACACAGAGCATGGGCGTGGACAGAAGGGCCCCCAGTACGGAGGGCCCCGAACTGTTTGACACTAGAGATGGGCACTCTGGGTTCTAAAGGTGATTGCCAAGCACCTTGGACCTCCACGGCTGTGCTCAGGGGACCCACCCTGAACCCAAGGTCTACCATCCGGCAGTCTGCCAGCACCTCGAGTTTATACTCCAGGAAAGGCCTGGAAGCCCACTGCACAGCGCTTGAGAAAAATACCCGAGAAAGACCAGGGCCAAAAAAGAAAAGGAAGAATAAATTACCGAGAGGGAGAAGAGGCTTAGAGCAGCGTGGGGTAGAGAGGAGGAGCGCTCGCAAAGATGATTGCCCATCCAGACTGCACGGTTGATAAGTGTGATGATTAATGGCAATTTAAATCAATTGCACTGATAATTTTAAAAATACATATTTATGTGGCTTTTAAGGCACATCAAACCAAGGAAGTATTCCAGCCGCTGTGACCAGCTTACCCAGCGCTGGGGGCTGGGGCACAGGGCTAGCCCACATGTTTCCCGCAAAGCAGAAGGTCACGGGGGTGCTTTTTCCCTGTTTATCATTTTGGGATTCATGCCACACCTCACACATCAGTCCTAGACTTTTTACTCTATCCCTGACGATGGATTGTAGAATAACAAACCTATAAAGCTCTTTATTTAGAGGAAAATCCAAATCAAGGAGCGCTACTCATCAACTCAGAGTCCTTCCTAATCAGCGGCTGCTAAGATTTTTGTTTTTTTCTTTCCCAGTTCCAAGAATCAAAGAGGCTGTGTGGCCCCAGAAACCAAACTGCCTATTCAAGGACAAGCTTGCCAAGTCCCACAAAGGCAGGGGCCACGGTGACTCGAGGCCTCCTGGCTGCCCAAGCTTACAGGAGGCCCCCTGGCTTACCTTTATGTCTGGCAAAATAGCGCCCCAGAATGATGAGCAAACACAGCATGGCGAAGACCACCACGGCCACGACGCCGCCAATCACGGCGTGATCCACCGCCCTGATCGCGCCTTCTTCACCTGCTCGAGAATCTGTTGAGATCAGAAGAGGAATAGGGATGTAGAGTCTATTAGGAGACACCAGAAACCCTGGAGACACTGCCTCCAGGATCAGAGGTCACCTTCTTTCTTAATGGAGGAGTCAGGATAGTCGAGATGGATCGCGTGCCACTGAGGGGACCTGTCCAGTGCTGAACTGACCTGTTCTCCCCTCAAGGCAATTCCATTCTAAGCAGCATCGGATGCTAACATGCGTGAACACGCTTAGGGAGCAGAGAGAGAAGAAATGAGTCTGTCCAATCCCGGCCTGGTCTTGGCGTTCACCCTCTCTGCAACCAGCTGCAGATCCTGTGCAGGAGGCTGACCTAACTAAGGGAGCTCGGAAAGGCACCTTCAGGCAGTGACCGGAGCTGTGGAAGGGCGGCTGGAGCGTCTTTCTAGAGATGCCCCGAAACTTATTCCCTACTAGGCATTTGCATGGGAAAAGCAAGGAGCTCAAAAGCACCAGCTGCCTAGAGATAAAACAAGGATTAAGGGACTAGAGACAAGTGACATGCCTGCTACATTTAGGATGTATGAGGGAGTAAGCCTCTGTCTAAAAACCTAAAAACCTATTTCAAAAAAAGACAGCAAGGAATAATTGTCCATTGCCACAGACGATTTTTCTTTTATTTATTTAACACTCCACGGTGCAATTAATTTTCCTTTATAAGCATCACTCCCTGGGGACATCTTCTTTCGACTGAGGAACGACATGTTTGGCTGGGGAACAACTCCAAAATGAACCCCGAATGAGCTATGGCCATGCAGAATGGATGTATGGCAGTGTAAACAATTTTAATTTAGGAATGTGGCTACATCACCCCTTGCTGAAATTCTAATGGCACCCGAGATTTATAATGTAGTAAAAAACAATTATTCTCCCGTTGATTAATACATTAACATTTTCGAGTGGAAGCTAAACCATTGTCTTTTTTTTTATTGAGTCAAGTACGACACCTCCATTAAAATGATTTACTAGCTGTACCTTACAATTTAAGCACAGCAGCAACAGAAATGGTAAAAATCTTTTAACTTTACATGATTTGTGAAGTCATATGTGAAGGATTTACCATTTAAATCTTTCAGTACAAGAAGCACATGGCCTATAAATCTGTCCCCGTAGCAGTTGCTGGACGCCTAAGAGAAATGCATTTCACCAGGAAGACGGAGAGTGCAAATTCGAGTCAATTTTTAAGAAAGATTTATCTCTGTCTCTCTCCAAAGAACAGAGCAAATCTCTGAAGCCTCCACCTCTAATAATATTTGAAGTTTATCGATCAAGTGTACAGATCCGTGACAGCTAAAGGTAATGGTGCTCTTTTGAGCCGAAACCTGATACAACGCTTTCAGCAGGAGGGCATGATTTACACTTTCTATCGATATTTCCAATTCTGCTCTGAGATTAAGTACTGAAGGATGTGGGGAAATAACTCGTGACTGAGGGTTCCATGAAAAGTGTTTTAATTAAAAGAGTTTAAATTAACAAATGGAGTATTTAAAGTGTTTCATTAAGTTACCATTGGAAGGATGACCAAAAAAAAAAAAAACCCCACTCCAAACCCAAACAGAAATGTGGACGGAATCAGAGGCAGCAGCGGGTCGCCCAGGACAACAGGATGATGGGAGTTTAATTGGAGAATGGAGATGGGTTGGCGGCAGAGTGCACTGCAGCCAATTAGCCCGCTCCGTGACGCACGGGCCCCTCCAGCCACACATCTAATAAGCTCGCTTTGAAATGTGGCAGAGAGGAGTCTCCCCTTGCATCCCAAAGTGCTGCCTACCGCAGAGGCGGCAGCCTCCGTGTCTTGAAAGTCATTTCAACAAGGTAGAACTCAGCTATGGAAACTTTTTTTCTCTTTTCTTCTTTTAAGACAACAGGGCTTGTTGAGGGGGTGAGCTCCCAGGAGGACGCACCATGACATGTAGTATCTGCTGGAGGCTAATGCTTTACACACCAGAGACTCTCACCCCAACTGCGCAGGTTCAAAATTGCTCACAGGGAGACCAAAGTCATGGATAAGCCAGAAAGCTGTGCTTCCCTTAGGGAGCTGTCAAAATAGGGGCTCTTGTGGGAATGAGAATTAACTCCTCTCCAATGGCCACGAGCTTCAGACCTATTGAAAGATGAGGCTCTTTCAACGAACTCCCTGTGTCTTAGAATGGGGTAAGAAAAACAAAATGATTCCAGCTACTGAGCAGCGGGGAAAGCTGGGTTCAAGAGGTGAAAGGTGAAGAGAGGTCCAGTCCCAGGAAGGTGGAGCAGAGAGAAGCTGCCCCTTCTAGACTTAACCCACTGGGGGAAGCACTCTTGTGCTCTCTGTTCCAAGACTGCCTCCTCCATGCCGAGGCACAGGACCATCCTAGAAGCCTAGGGAAAGAAAGCCAGAGGAGAGAGAAGTAGGGAGGGAGGGGAGAGATGAGGAAGGAGGGGGAAGCTCTGGTAAGAGAAAACCAACCAACCAACATCATAGGGTACGTATCTATGGGATTAATTTCTCCAGCCAAAAATCATTCATTTGACCTTTGCTTTCCAGGAACTCAGAGCTGAAGAGGCTCATTTCTCCTTGCCCTGTGTCCACATTAAATACCTGGGTTCTAGTTACCTTTCCCATCCTCAGGGGCATACATATTTTATAGATACTTATTTATAAGGGTAATCTCTCCAGCCACATTCCGATACTCACTTTGATCAGAAAGTTTACTACCACCACTTAATCACTGAGACATCTCTCCTGCCTTCAATTATTGTGGACAGACACAGAAGGAAGTGTTCCCATAGGGAACAGAGTGGGCTGCAGCTCTGCCCCACCTCTTTCCATCCCTGGCCTGCCCTGGGGTTTACTGCGGGAGGCCCTGATACAGTCCTGGCCGTCCTCCAGCGTCTGGTGTGGCCTGGCATCCTCTGTGAAGAGTGATGCTGTCTCCAGACTTGTCTCATTCCTTTTTGTGTGTTCACGTGTGGGCTGAGTGGGGAGTTTTTCTAGTGTCGTTGATTGGTCCAAGGTGGTAGCTCAGTTAGTAAAGAATCTGCCTGCAATGCAGGAGACCCTGCTTCCATTCCTGGGTCAGGAAGATTCACTGGAGAAGGGATAAGCTACCCACTCCAGTATTCTGGCCTGGAGAATTCCATGGACAGAGGAGCCTGGCAGGTTATACTTCAAGGGATCGCAGTCAAATGTGACTGAGCGACTTTCACTTTTTGGGTGGGGGGCCCAGGTGAAGGCTGGTTCCCTACCCCTGGATGCTGTGGGCTGGTGCCTTGCTCACTGCCCTAAGCAGTTACACAGGATGCCGTACAGACAGGAACCAGGCTACGAGACTAGAGTGCAAATTGGAGCCCAGAACAGTGTCGCCAACCAATAGGAGCATAGGTTCCCACAAGGTCCACTGGCCAAGGGACCTTCCTTGTCCTACTCACAACTGTTCCTTGAGCAATTACCTCACAGAGAAAACTGTGGAAATGCCCCTGCCTTTCACCATCACCCACACATCCTGCTCCTTGCAGGGTTCAGAGCCTTTCCCTAGAGTCCCATCAACTTCCCTGGGGAACATCCTCTTTAGATTTCAGGCTCGCTTTTCGAATCAGGCAGAGAAGGGAACTTACAGATTCTACAGCCGCCCTCAGCTTCTACACTGTTGTTGTTTAGCTGCTAAGTCATGTCTGACTCTTTGTGACCCCACAGACTGTAGTCTGTCAGGCTCCTCTGTCCATGGGATTTCCCAGGCAAGAATACTGGAGGGGGTTACCATTTCCTGCTCCAGGGGATCTTCCCGACCCAGGGATCTCATGCACTGGCAGGTGGATTCTTTATCGCTGAGCCACCAGGGAAGCCCCAGCTTCTGCATTGCCTGACGTATAATATAGCTAGCTGCTGGGAAATTGCTGTATAGCACAGGGGGCTCAACCCGGTGCTGTGATGATCGAGAGGGGTGGGGAGTGGGCGAGAGCGAGGCTCAAGAGGGAGGGAAATTTATGTATATTTATGGCTGATTCGCATTGTGGTATGGCAGAAACCAAGACAATATTGTAAAGCAACTATCCTCTAATTAAAAATAAAAAAATTACTCATTAAAAAAAGGATGTGGGCATTAAAGCACTAGTAAAGCTTTAAAGTGCATTAAAGCACTGATCCTCAGGCAGTGGACAGCTCTTGGTTTAGAAGGGAGTGTTTTCTGATCTTTAAGAGACACGATTTTCCCTCTCACTTAGTACGGGTGTAAGTGTTCACTTCTGCTGAGAATTCCTCATCAATCACTTCTCACGGGATTTCAGGTAACTCAGGCCTCGTCCTTCCGTGAGCCGGATTTTCAGGGGCGCTATGTAGCTGCTGGGAAGTGTCAACTCAGAGATGGGGCACAATCTTTCCCGCATGGTCCCGTGCTGCAGGCCCTGCAGGCTCTGGGTGTGACTGTGAGACTCTTTAAAGACAGATCAATCATGGACTGTTTAGTATTCGTGAGTTAGCTCTTCTTTGGGCCAAAAGCTGGGACAACTTGACTCCAGGTGAGGGTTTACAAGCAGCTTACAGAATACTAAGTTGGCTACCACTGCTTGGGTCACAGTTTCAACTACCCGGGGTTCCCATTAGCATCTTAGAAACTACAAAGACAAAAAATTTCAAAGGCTGTCCCAAGAGTGATGCCCGGACCTGCTCAGTTTTCTTTCTTTTGGGCCGGTGGCCTGGCTTGATGCTTTTCTCATGGGCAATGTGCAGGGGGTAGATTCTAAAGGCACTCGTTCCCTAGGGCCTGACAAGAAAAGTGGCTGCTAGGGAACTTCGTTCTCCTTCTTCCCCCTCTGGGGGCCTCCCCTTTCTGTACTTGCTCTTATTCCTCAAATGTCTTGCCAGGGTCTCCTGAGCGCCGGGCTCTGGCAGTCACACCGCCTATGTTAAAACAGGGTGCTTTAACAGATCCCGGTTTCTATGGCTACTTTACCACCTGGCACAGGATGCCTGACTTCAACTGCTGTGTGAATGCCTTAATCATGGATCTGTGAAAAGCCTAGAAGCCTCCGCTGCCAGAGGCAGAGATCCATGGATAGCCACGGAATGGCCAGGATGTCCGAGACAAGCTCCTGGTAGACGGGGACCTTGGCAAGGGGGTCGCTGAGCCAAGTGCCCACTGCAGCTGCAGCCGGGTGACCTTCAGCCCAGGCCACACGGACAGGACACTAAGACTGTCACCTTGGAGGAGCTGAAGTGTGATAGAGTCATACAGTTCAAACACATGGAGGGGGACGGGATGACTACCCTACCTTGGCTTCCTTCACATTTCAACCCTCCCTTGGCCGTGGCTAGAAGCCATACTCAAAAACTTGGGGAGAGCTAGACACTCCTCTTAAATGCACGTACTATTTTTTAACAAAGGTTATAAACTACCTGAGTTCTCATCTTTAAAATTAATACCAAAGACAGGGGGGAGGTTCTAAGGAGATGGGGCTTCCTACCTGTAAGTATTGGACTATCCTACATTTAACCTTCTGCCATTTCTCTATGAACTGCCTGTTGACCTTTGGGAAAAGTGAAACTGTTGACTTTTCACAACAGTTCTGTCTGTCACTTGCTTTCGTTCTATTCTTTTTTCCTGGCCTGAGGTCTGACTGGACAAGTGAGTTTAATTAGAAACTGCAAGAAGCAGTGTTCATAGAGGAAATGCTGCCCCCTGCTCCCCAGGGCTGCAGGGATTACCAGATCTCAGAGGATGCTTAATGACTATGACGTCACTTGCTACTTCTTACCAGAAAGAAAAAGCTTGACAGTGGATTTTTCATATCCGGGACGAAACCAGAATCCGACCTCAAAGATAAAACCAGTCCCCAAACCTGGCACCATCTGAGAACTGCAGCTTCTCATTCTCATCACCTATTGTAGCTCCCATCACGACAACAAAAATAAGTGTGCATTTTAAAAAGCACAACTTTATTACTGAAGGGGAACAAACTGAATGGCACGCGCTGACAAAATGCCACATTATTTGCTAGTCCTAATATGTTATTCTTCTTTAAGATTTGCTTTTCTCAGCACCAATTCAATTATAGATGCTACAAATCCTTCTGACATTTAATTCCCTCTTGTCAGAGAGTAGTGAATGTATACAGTACATGCACAGCTTTCCCATTAAGATGTTAATACATATTGGAGCACACCGGCCTCCATGCAGCATAACCTTTCTTTTCTGTCTTCTGAGAGAGTGGAAGGGAAGGAATAAATGTAAGGCAAGAAAATCATGAAGGTTCTCCTACAGCAGCCCAGGCATCTAAGACTATCCCTCGGCTGCATCTCATTCTAGCAATGTAACTCCAGCTATGCTAACGTTTCAAAAGAACTATGTTAAGCTACTTAAAGAAAAACTGCAGTCCTCCTCATCACCATCATCCTGCCGCCCAGAGCTCCGTAGGCATTCACTGACATCAGAAGAACTGCTCACGGGCTCTGGCTGTACACTGATCAGGACCCGTGCTCTTAGGCAGTTACTATTTTTTCCTCCAGAAAGAGGCCCGAACAGCAGATGCCAGAAGAGGTAGGAGCTCACCTCCTGTGTGGCCTGCTGGAAACTGCACTGGACTTGGCCACAGCCTTCTAGCCCAGGCTAGAAGCTGGGCTTCGCTGCTTTTCTGTGAGACTTCAGGCAGGTCAGTGAGCCACTCTCAGCCATTGAGCAGAGACATACAATTCAGAGGACTGTTCTGAGGAGCCAGTGTGTTGCTGAATATGAAGGGGGCTCTCTGGGCTGGGACTTGGCATGTCATAGGCACTCAGCAGGTGTTTGTCAAATTGAAATCCACTGTCATAAAGCCCAAGGCGGGCTTTATTCCAATTCTAATCACTATTCCAGGCAAACACAGCCCTTTGGAGTAAGGGTTGTACTGCACACTTAGTGCTATTCTCAGAGGCTAAGATGCCCCAAAGACATTCGCTGAGGTGAAATCACCAAGCCCCTTCTTTTCATTTATGCAGAACGGCACACAGTGTGACTGGTGGTCGGGGTGGTAGTCAAGGCTGTGGGCCTACCGAAGGTCACCCTGTCCAAGCTGTAACTCAGGTGTACCATTTAAGCATCAGGATATTAAGCTCTTATTAGCTAAGCATGAGAACAAGATTTTCTTTTTTTTCCAAATGCTGATTTCTCTCCCTTCTCAAGTGACTTGATTTTGTTAATTTAACCAACAGTGGAAATGACTTCATGCAACAGGATGCAAATGGTCCCAAGGCATTAAGCATCACCAGAGAGACCACAAGGCACACTCCTGAGTCCTCTCTACTCATCTAGCGATGAAGACTTAGACGTGTGCTTGCCCTTTCCATTTTAAGCAGCAGGAAGGCACTGACGACGAGACTGGAGTTTCCCTTAAAGGAGCAGACATCTGATAAAGAGGTCAGACTTGTGAAGTATTTCCAAACATACATTTCCCACTCGAATCTCTCTCTGGAGAAAGATGCGTCAGTGGACCTCTGGCATTTGGGGGTGTGAGGATGGATTAATGAATATGGTGAAGTCACCCCAAAGCAGTGTCCAACCTGTAGAACTGGAATTCACATTTTGTGTTGGAGCCGCCAACTTATCAATTTGGAAGGAAAAGTTCCTATTTGATGGTCTCCTTCCTCCCCATGGGGGAAATAGTAGCATGTTGGATTATGGGAAGATCAGCAACATCATGAAATTCAAACTCATGTTGTGGTAAAGTCATGGCCAAGCTAGCATGGACCCAGTATGATTTGCCAGTCTACTGCCTTATATTAAATGGAATTTTGAAATAATGGAATCTACATGTTTTAATCCTCTGCAACCCAACACCTTCCCATAGCATTTAGGACCAGCTCAGGGGGAAATCCATCCCACAATTTAGATCAATGGGATAATGATACTGAAAGCAACTTAGCAGAGTTTAAGGTTGCCACTGGACGGGAAAGAGCTTGATTCAGTGCTGGAAGAGATCTTTCCTGGTTGTCAGCAATATGCTTGATGGGCTCTGGAGAAACCAGCTTTCCCTGCCTCTTTCTTTCCAAGCACAGACTGAATCAAAAAGGGCCCAAGAGGAAAGGATTCTCAAGATCCCAGAACAACGGGAAGTGTGGATTTCACAGGGGAAGGATAGTCACTTTTTAAACCAAAGTCTCTGTATCCTAAAAAGGCAGGAAATTCTATGTTTAAGTTCTGATTCTGTCTCTTGAGTAAATCATTTAACCTCAGGAGCCCCAGCGTCCTCATTTGTAAACAGCCCTTCCTCAATGATCTCACAGGATTTTCGGGACAAGCCTCCCATGCCGGCTCACGCTCGTCTCTTGGACTTCCTGTCCCACTGGCCTCCCCTGGTGCGCATCTGTACCCTCCACCTCTTCCTAGTGAAGTTATTCACTTTCAGTTCACCCAGGTGTATTTTTCTCGCAGCTGTAGTCTAACATTTCACTGTGCTTTGAGCCTGTCTCCCGGACAAGAATGTAACTGTGTGAGGGCAGGGTCCTGGCGTCTGAGATCTGGGGCGGCTCCAGCCCTTGGCTGGTTTTGTTCACTGCTGCATCCCTGGTGCCCAGATCAGGGCCTAGCACACAGGAGCTCAAACAGCTGCTGAACGAATGCGGATCCCTGGGATTGCGAGTGTGCATGAGATCTCTAAGTGCTCAAGCACTATACAAGTACCAGCTAAAGAAGGCCTCACTTGAAATGTAGAGGCCAGATCTTAAATTTGTCTACATAGTCCAGCTGGGTTTTGATGTTTTTCTTTGTCATCATGATTATTACTAGTCTAATGACAACAACAAAAAATGCAATTGCCTGTTTGCCAAATCTAGGCCATATTTTATGTGGGAGTCAGTAAGGAAAGAGTCCCCCCAAATACTGGGTCTACTGACAGTTCTTTACACATATTTTAAGCAAGTCAAGTCAGACTTTGAGGACACCCACCAGACAGATGGTCGTATATTCCACCCCAGAACTGACAATCTGGATCTGAAGGCCTTTCAGGGCTTCTTCCATTAAATGAAGTGTTAGTTGCTCAGTTGTGTCCAACTCCTTGTGACCCCACGGACTGTAGCCTGCTAGGCTCTTCTGTCTGTGGAGTTCTCGGGCAAAAATACTGGAGTGGGTTGCTGTTTCCTTCTCCAAAGAATCTTCCTGACCCAGGGATCAAACCCAGGTTTCCTGCACTTCAGGTGGATTCTTTCCGTCTGAGTCACCAGGGAAGCCCCATTAACTAAACTGAGATCGTATTTTAAGCCCGTGTTTTCTCTGTAATCCATTTAAAGGATTAGAGTTAGCTCACCTAGATCTTCTTTAACAACTAACATGAATTATCAAGGCCACTTAGAATTTGCCTTCCAGCCACACTTTCCTATGAATTGTGAGGGAGAAGTTTTTTCTTCCAGGTCACTTTCTTGTATTAGGGCCGGAACTGAAAACATGTCTTTGGGAAGCATGAGGGCTCTGAAATTTCTTGTTGGTGCCTTTGCTTCAAAAGCAGAAGCCTGATGGATTGCTCTGATTGTGCTGGAGGGCTATTCTCTGGTATGCTGTATATTTACCACCGTACTCCACTAAACAGTCCCCAAAGGCCCTTCCATTGCTGAAGGGAGCAAGGCAGTTGGAGACATTTTTTAAAAAGTTTTAAAATAAAATAGAAGGATAAATAGGCTTGAAGCCATTCTATTCCACATGGGTGGCAATAACCACCAGCTGTCACAGGGAAACAGCAGATGTAATTGATAAAACAATTGAAAACTCTTGTAGATCCATCATCAATAAAGTTAACACCCAAAAAGTCAATGAAAGGGTTCAAAGTAGAACTGGAGAAGCTCCCCAGGCCCACCAATAATTAAATCACTGAACTACACACAAGCATAATTTTTTAATGCAGATTAAAGAGGAGGATGAGCTGGGCAACTTGCACTGCTGGGTGAGGCTGGGGCACCATATGGTGCTTATGAAATTATCATTAGCTGAGGTGGCAGTGGTGAATGGGACTCTCCGGATTTGTTCAAGCGTATAACTTCTGGAGACATGACTCATGTTTAGTTCAAATGACTCAGGTTTCAGTTCAAGGGTATAACTTCCGGAGACATGACTGAGGTTTTATCTTTAGGCCTAGTGTAACTCACTGAGCCTATCATGGCCGNGGGGGGGGTGGAGGGGGACAGGGGGCAAGCAGAAGACAGACCAGCATTATTTTGAAGGAAAAAGCAGGATGTAACATTTATCCATAACAAGGAGAGAATGAAATTTCTACCCAGATGGAGCAGGGAATGGATGGTAATATTATTCATTACCACAGTTTAGCATTAAATGTGCAACACCTCCTCTAATTTATTGATGGACTGTTTAAGACGGGTGTTAACCTGTTTGTCTTGTCTTATAATTGAATTCAGTCTCCAGGCTACAGAAATTTGAGAAGTTCATCCTTTCTCAATCAATATGCTCCCCTTCAGTGACCCATTTCAAGACAGCTTCATAAAAAATAATGTATTTTGTTTTAATAAATTTAAACACTATGACAGCTGCTCAATTTTTATTGGGTGTTTTTTTTTTTTTTTCTCCCTTCAGACGTCTCTTTGCTGCCGAGTGAAGCCATGCTCACAATCAATAGTAATTGATTAATCAGCATCCCCCTTGAACAAAGGTGCTAATCAGTTTTTGATTAGTTCATCAAACTAGAAGCAAAGGCAGCCTAGCCCCTGCCTGATGGATCATCAGGGTTCTACTTGACTTACAGCTTCTGTGCAATGTGTGACTGCAGTGTTCCTGGACGGGGAGGGGGGAACAACGTAATTATTAATTTAACCGAATTATTATGAACACAAACAGTTGTTGGTTTATTGCTCCCGACTCAGGGGTGATTGATAGAGCTGCGGCAAGGCTGCATCTGACTTGGTGCAGAGCTGAGAGACCCAGAGTAGTCTTTAATTGATGATGCTGGAGGAAGGGGTAATGGCTGCTTTAGTCGCATTTTCCTAAGGAGGAGAAAAATGACTTCTGCATATCTGAGTGATCCTTGTCTGGCTGATATGCCAAGAGGGATCAGGGCCAAGGAGAACTCAGTCCCTTCTTAGGATCCTTGAGACGATCCAATTGCCACTGTGTCACAGGGCTGTTTTATTTAGGGTCAGGGTCAGAAATGAGTGGACCACTTACACTCAGCACGATATTCTAAGCAGGGAGAGGACTCATCTACTCTCACTTCAAAAAAAAATCAGGCTAACGGTTTTGCAACTTCTCTAAATCCATCACAAATGGGAGGCAAAAATAAAACACTGTTCTGATGGCCAGCTATCTTTCTAATCTTCTATTTATCTATCTAAATTCCTTGGGATTTGGAATTCATTTATTCATCCAACGAGCGTCAGTTGAGAGCTTACAACACAACAGGTGTACAGCAGTGAACACAACCAATATGGCCTCCCGGAGCTTCCACTCTGCAGGAAAATCCAACAGTTCAAGTTCAAACTGGGACACGCTACATAGCAGAAAAATAAAGGCACCCTTGAGGCTTGCCAGAAGCACAGAGGAGGCAATGTATCTATTGACTGTGAAAGACAGTGATACTATCTTATTCTCTCACTGGATAAGTTTAAGACCTACAGTTAAAGCCACACCTCAACAACCAACTAGTCAAGGGAGCTGCAGTGAAATCTCTCCAAGAAGGGCAACATGGAACCCTTGTTTCCAAACGGCTGGAGTCAGCATCTACGGTCCTATGCCTTGGTTTTTCCTAAATGAGGAAGGGCCCTTCCTTACTGACTTATTAAGCAACTGATCAAAATGTTTCAGAAGCTATAGCTGGTTGGCAGTGAAGTACCAGGACATCATGGGAGATCATATAATTGTTTAGCTCTGACCATTTTAAATCTCCTTCCCCTCCTTTTTAGGATATGCTTCTTCTTCTGGATTAGTAACACCTAAATCCTGGAATCAAGCATGAAACCTACTTTTGCAAGAGCTCAGTGTGCTGTGAAAAAGGTCTGAGGTGGATAATTAGTTTACATCATGGTGTGTGACAAAACAATTACCCCCCTCCTTTCCTCTCTTCCCCTCCCTGCCCCCTCCTAAGATTAACTATGACCTGGCTTTTTTAGTATATTCCACAAAAGGGGATGATCAATATGAGCTTTTTTTTTTTTTTAAATAAAGATCTTGTCTCATAATCCAACATCCTTAAAAAGCTTTGAAATGCAACACATTTTCATGAACCATTATATACTTAGAACATAAAAATTATTTTAAGCCACTGAACAGAGTCGCTTTAGCGCAATCCCAAAGATGATTTGACCTCTACAGCTTGACAGAGTCAGCCCCAATCTGAAATATACATGCAATATACAATCAGAGAAATACACAGGGAAGAGAGGTGGGTGGGGAGGAAGAAAGTGTTCATAAAAATCTGTTCTTTCTTTAGTCTCAAAACCCACAGTTTTGAATTAACTGCTCAGTGATCCAAATGGCCATATTCTGGAAGTGGACGGAGGGCCCACAGGTTGGACACTGCAGAGCCTTTTACCTAATAACTAGCCCTTACCTGAGAGGTCCTCACTGTCCAGTTCTTCTGCGGAATTGGGCAACTGAGTAAGGCCTTACAAGTAAAAACAAATCGTTTTTCTTTTCATTCCTCAAGGGACATAAACAAAACACTTAAAAACTGAGGATGAATTTCTTAAAAATTAAAAAAAAAAAAAAACATGAGCCAAATCTCTTGCCATCTCTCTCTTTTTTTCTGGAGAGCTTAGATGTATTAATCCATAAGCACATTTCTCTGATCACTTCATTTTGTTATGGCTACACAATCGAGGCAGAAAGATTTCTCAGTCTCCACTTTCAAAGCACATGAAACATGAAGGTGAATGTTTCAAATCACTCATTCATAACAGCATGCAGAAAGAAAAAAAATAAAGCCTGATTGTTCGCTGTCGATGCTCTGATAGAGCTCTTAAATACAAATATATTTAGATGTTACATACTGATGTATGTAAGTTTTAGTTCACATTTTACTATAAATTGAAATTCCTGGCCAAGACTGACAAACACAGTTCATTATCAGTTGATGATGATCTTGGATCATTTATTTCAAAATGGTGCGGCATCTGCTAACTGCAGATTGCAGGTTATGCTTTCATCAGAAAATCTGATTTGCAAAATATTTTTCAAAAAGAGAATTTAAAAAACCAGTGGTATTCCTGAAAAAAAGAAAGAAACCCTCAAAGCTGAAAAAGCAGTTAGGTCAGGAGATAATCAACTGGAGCCTGAAATGCCTGTATCTGAGTTAGCACCAATGTTGGCCAGCTGGGATGGCTCTCAGCTAGCTGTGTTTGGAAGGGAAAGAGGTGAAGGTGGAAACAGATAAACTATGGGGGGCTTAGCGAGTAGATGGCCTCCTTCCTCTTGCTGTATTTGCAGGCTACTCCCTTTAATGAAGTTAAAAGCACCACAAAATATTAGGCAATCAAGGGGGCCTTTACTTGTTTCTCCCTGTTTATCTCAAAGTCGTGTCTGGTTTGAGCAGACCTGCTCCAGGTCCCCTTGTCTGCACAATAATTGGCTAATATTTCTCTGATGAGGTTTGTCACTTTTGAAGATGCCTGTGGACCTGTTAAAATGGAATGAGGGGCATGCGTTTCCCCCCCCCCCCATCTTTCTCTTCTCTTATGGTCAAGCACAAAATATACTCAGTTAAGTATTTGCTGAATTAATGATTTGGGAGTAATGCTCAGTGAACTGCCAGCAAGAGCATAATAGCAACTAAAACAAATGCTCTGGAAATAAGCAATGTCAAACTGATCACATGATTCAAAAGGTCCCAAATCAACAGAAACATTTATGTAGAAATGGACAGTAAAAGTTTGGATTTTTTAAGTTGTTTTATATAGAAACCAAATAACAATATTGATAGCTCAGTCATGTCTGACTCTTTGCGACCCCATGGACTATATAGTCCATGCAATTCTCCAGGCCAGAATACTGGAGTGGGTAGCTGTTCCCTTCTCCAGGGGATCTTCCCAATCCAGGGATCGAACCAGGGTCTACTGCATGCAGGTGGATTCTTTACCAGCTGAGCCACAAGGGAAGCCCAAGAATACTGGAGTGGGTAGCCTATCCCTTCTCCAGCAGACCTTCCAGACCCAGGAATCAAACCAGGGTCTCCTGCATGCAGGCTGATTCTTTACCAACTGAGCTACCAGGGAAGCCCCTTTATAAAGAAGTCAAATGAATATTGATATTTAGGTTGGTGCTGTGAAAGAGTCATATGAGCTCTTGAAGAATTTCTATCATGACCCTTGGGTGCCAATATTCAAGGACATGTGCCAATTAAACATGGGAGGATTCAAAATTCATGGATGTTCCCAAACTATGGATTTAGGCAACCATGGGAAAGCAATGAGTAATGCAATAAATTACAGAGGCAACTGAGTAGGGATGTTATGCACTGGTTCTGAAATCTGATTGGTTGAAAGTGTTCCCATTTCTAATTGGCTTTATTCATTGTATAAAGACTGATGAACACAATTATTTGAATAATTGTTATAAATGGGCAACATAAAGAACTTCTTTGTAGTTAATTATGAATTTGCAGTTCTCAGGAGGCTAATCCCTCACTTTTACGTGGCCCAATGAATATCAAAGCATTCTACATACGTGCTTGGCACCCACTGAACCATATTAAACGAGGATGTTTCAAGTAGGCAGCTTTACTGCTGAAGGCTTGTTTCCCTGGGGAGGGCATTAGAAAGCTAATTTTACAAAATCAAGACAAATATGTTTATGAAATATCATTGATATGCAAAGTTTCCCATTAAAAAGTGACAGACAGTTTATACACACCTCATTAAAGATGAAACTGTCATATTTAATGGCATAAACTTTAAAATATACCAAATCATCTGGAATCTACTGCTCATATTACATCTGAAAGTGGGAAGCCATTTAGGTTACTGGTGTTAAAATTTATTTTTGCACAACTATTGCTCATTTTATGAATCTATAGTGCTCCTCCATCGCTGGCTAATTTCAGAATAAATATAATTAGGAAGAGGTTACTGAAGCACTGAGTGTACAAGTAAAAGACAAGCAAAATTTACCTCCTAAAATTGCTTCGGCTTAGGTAGTTTTCTTTCATGATAAAAATTATACAGCTCTCATTTTCTCAAAGAAAAAGACAAAGATGCATTTTATGAGGCAGAGAATAGTTTTCAAAGGAAACTCCGCCATTTAACAATCAGTGGGAAATTACTTCTGAGTTTTGCTCTTACTTATCACTTGTTGAAGCCTTTCCTCCTCACTTCAATTAAAATGTAGTCAACACATTTCTCTAAACTTCGTTAAACAAATGCAAGTTTACTTTTGGTCCACATGGAGTTTTCTTTTGAGCAATTAATAAAATCCTGAGGTGCAAACATGATGATTTAATCCGTGAGAATCATCTCTTCCACAGACAGGAATCTCACTTCTTCGTGATGCAATTGCGGGCTGCCTATCCCATGCTCTTCTGCAGACACTGCTTCTGCTGTTGGGACAGTTACTCCTCCTTTCCAGCAGAAATCACTGGCTTCTAAAAATGCTATAAATGGCATGGCAATTTTAAACCAGGTTAAGGAAAACTTCAAAAATTAGAAACAGCAAGAAATCCTAGAGATACTTAAATAAATTCAAGGTCAAGTAAAATCTAAATGTTTGGGGTTGAGTTCATCAGGGTTTCCCCTTTTTTTTCCTGAAACTTCCAAAACAGAATGATTGAATAAAACCTCTAGGAAACAAACAACTTCCCACTGGCCCTAGTATTATTCCCATTATGAAAAAGTAGGCGATGGTCTCTCTCTTACCTAGGCAGCACACATCTGATCACTTGGCCATATTATGGAATCTGTTACTTCCATCACCAGCCATTAAGAGTTCAGACGCCCCCGGTTGTTTTATTCTAAAAGCTCAGTCAGTCATCCTGTTCTTCCTGCTTTGTCAGCTTTTCTGGAGAGTTTTCCCCTTCATCCCATTAGCAGAAATTTGGTTCACGCCGTTAAACAGTAGCATATTGTTTGCAAACTGCATAGCAAGGCTGAAACACAATCTTCAGGTCCTGCAGCCATTCGTAAACCTCTTTAGCTTGGTTCTTGAGTAGAACACACATGTCTGCAGAGTCCCTTGACTGAATGACAGCCTTCGAATGCCATTGTTGTGCACGCAAACAGAGAGATGTGCAGAGGGGTGCATACACAGGTGGTGGACATAGAGGTTGTAATAATGCGCACTGCTGGCTACTGCTCCTTAAAAATGGGCTTCAGAATTTCCCCACAATTGAACAGAAAGACAAGAAATTTCATATGACTTTAGACTTCCATCACGGCTTGCAGTACTCATAANTGTCTGCACAATAATTGGCTAATATTTCTCTGATGAGGTTTGTCACTTTTGAAGATGCCTGTGGACCTGTTAAAATGGAATGAGGGGCATGCGTTTCCCCCCCCCCCCATCTTTCTCTTCTCTTATGGTCAAGCACAAAATATACTCAGTTAAGTATTTGCTGAATTAATGATTTGGGAGTAATGCTCAGTGAACTGCCAGCAAGAGCATAATAGCAACTAAAACAAATGCTCTGGAAATAAGCAATGTCAAACTGATCACATGATTCAAAAGGTCCCAAATCAACAGAAACATTTATGTAGAAATGGACAGTAAAAGTTTGGATTTTTTAAGTTGTTTTATATAGAAACCAAATAACAATATTGATAGCTCAGTCATGTCTGACTCTTTGCGACCCCATGGACTATATAGTCCATGCAATTCTCCAGGCCAGAATACTGGAGTGGGTAGCTGTTCCCTTCTCCAGGGGATCTTCCCAATCCAGGGATCGAACCAGGGTCTACTGCATGCAGGTGGATTCTTTACCAGCTGAGCCACAAGGGAAGCCCAAGAATACTGGAGTGGGTAGCCTATCCCTTCTCCAGCAGACCTTCCAGACCCAGGAATCAAACCAGGGTCTCCTGCATGCAGGCTGATTCTTTACCAACTGAGCTACCAGGGAAGCCCCTTTATAAAGAAGTCAAATGAATATTGATATTTAGGTTGGTGCTGTGAAAGAGTCATATGAGCTCTTGAAGAATTTCTATCATGACCCTTGGGTGCCAATATTCAAGGACATGTGCCAATTAAACATGGGAGGATTCAAAATTCATGGATGTTCCCAAACTATGGATTTAGGCAACCATGGGAAAGCAATGAGTAATGCAATAAATTACAGAGGCAACTGAGTAGGGATGTTATGCACTGGTTCTGAAATCTGATTGGTTGAAAGTGTTCCCATTTCTAATTGGCTTTATTCATTGTATAAAGACTGATGAACACAATTATTTGAATAATTGTTATAAATGGGCAACATAAAGAACTTCTTTGTAGTTAATTATGAATTTGCAGTTCTCAGGAGGCTAATCCCTCACTTTTACGTGGCCCAATGAATATCAAAGCATTCTACATACGTGCTTGGCACCCACTGAACCATATTAAACGAGGATGTTTCAAGTAGGCAGCTTTACTGCTGAAGGCTTGTTTCCCTGGGGAGGGCATTAGAAAGCTAATTTTACAAAATCAAGACAAATATGTTTATGAAATATCATTGATATGCAAAGTTTCCCATTAAAAAGTGACAGACAGTTTATACACACCTCATTAAAGATGAAACTGTCATATTTAATGGCATAAACTTTAAAATATACCAAATCATCTGGAATCTACTGCTCATATTACATCTGAAAGTGGGAAGCCATTTAGGTTACTGGTGTTAAAATTTATTTTTGCACAACTATTGCTCATTTTATGAATCTATAGTGCTCCTCCATCGCTGGCTAATTTCAGAATAAATATAATTAGGAAGAGGTTACTGAAGCACTGAGTGTACAAGTAAAAGACAAGCAAAATTTACCTCCTAAAATTGCTTCGGCTTAGGTAGTTTTCTTTCATGATAAAAATTATACAGCTCTCATTTTCTCAAAGAAAAAGACAAAGATGCATTTTATGAGGCAGAGAATAGTTTTCAAAGGAAACTCCGCCATTTAACAATCAGTGGGAAATTACTTCTGAGTTTTGCTCTTACTTATCACTTGTTGAAGCCTTTCCTCCTCACTTCAATTAAAATGTAGTCAACACATTTCTCTAAACTTCGTTAAACAAATGCAAGTTTACTTTTGGTCCACATGGAGTTTTCTTTTGAGCAATTAATAAAATCCTGAGGTGCAAACATGATGATTTAATCCGTGAGAATCATCTCTTCCACAGACAGGAATCTCACTTCTTCGTGATGCAATTGCGGGCTGCCTATCCCATGCTCTTCTGCAGACACTGCTTCTGCTGTTGGGACAGTTACTCCTCCTTTCCAGCAGAAATCACTGGCTTCTAAAAATGCTATAAATGGCATGGCAATTTTAAACCAGGTTAAGGAAAACTTCAAAAATTAGAAACAGCAAGAAATCCTAGAGATACTTAAATAAATTCAAGGTCAAGTAAAATCTAAATGTTTGGGGTTGAGTTCATCAGGGTTTCCCCTTTTTTTTCCTGAAACTTCCAAAACAGAATGATTGAATAAAACCTCTAGGAAACAAACAACTTCCCACTGGCCCTAGTATTATTCCCATTATGAAAAAGTAGGCGATGGTCTCTCTCTTACCTAGGCAGCACACATCTGATCACTTGGCCATATTATGGAATCTGTTACTTCCATCACCAGCCATTAAGAGTTCAGACGCCCCCGGTTGTTTTATTCTAAAAGCTCAGTCAGTCATCCTGTTCTTCCTGCTTTGTCAGCTTTTCTGGAGAGTTTTCCCCTTCATCCCATTAGCAGAAATTTGGTTCACGCCGTTAAACAGTAGCATATTGTTTGCAAACTGCATAGCAAGGCTGAAACACAATCTTCAGGTCCTGCAGCCATTCGTAAACCTCTTTAGCTTGGTTCTTGAGTAGAACACACATGTCTGCAGAGTCCCTTGACTGAATGACAGCCTTCGAATGCCATTGTTGTGCACGCAAACAGAGAGATGTGCAGAGGGGTGCATACACAGGTGGTGGACATAGAGGTTGTAATAATGCGCACTGCTGGCTACTGCTCCTTAAAAATGGGCTTCAGAATTTCCCCACAATTGAACAGAAAGACAAGAAATTTCATATGACTTTAGACTTCCATCACGGCTTGCAGTACTCATAAAATTAGTCAGGGAAAGAGAGATTTGTGGGGTAGTTACCTAAGGGCAGTGGTCTAGGAGAAGAGCATGGATCTAGCACAGGGCCAACGTTTTGGAACCAAAACTGAAAATGAAAAATTATGTCAGAGGGGTTCCCGGTGTGAGTCTCGCTACACTTGCAGATTGAATTAAAAACTAGTTACCTCATTTGGGGTTATAAATCATGAGACCATCAGCCTCTAATGTATTAAGAGGTGGAAAGCAAAAGGACAGGTAGCCTTGAAAAAAACAAAACAAAACCAAACAGCAGGGGCATAGAGAGAGAGAGAGACAGAGAGAGAAGCCCAAACCCAGTGGAAGCCAGCTGACTGCAGTGCAGCAAAAGCACAAGCACTATTCCAGACTATGGGCATGCTCTCACCCAGACCTCACAAGAGGGAGGCGGGTGGGGAAGAGGGAAGGGACACACAGGGCACAAACAGAACATGGCACAAGACACGGAGAAGCGCCCACGTGGGAACAGACAGCAAAAACCACCACACACGCCCACACATCAAGAGCCACAGGAACGACACCATCCGTGCTTACATCACTCATGCATTTCTGCCGTCAATTTCAGACCATACGGTACTAGGATTTGGCAGAGTTTTTTTTTTTTTTTGGCATTGCTCAACATGCACACATGACAGAATTCTTCCTGTCCAGGCCTTAAGGATGAGCTCCAAAAAACACAAGTGCTCAAGATCCTTCTTCAAAGATCCCTTCAGTCACCTAGTCTAGGAATCCCATTCTTAACACTCACATTTATCTTTACTATCAATTAGATCCTTGTGGCTGATTGTTGTTTGGTTTCTTTTTGGAGAAAATCCATTTGCTTTTGAATCATGCCCATGCACTTCTAACCTTCCAATACATGCTTATTTCAATCAGATATTGGTAAGAACAAAAGGTCAACATACATCAACAACTGATATACTTCATACGTACTCTAGCAACACAAGCTTGAATAAAACATTTTAATGAGTCTTCAAAGGGAAAGCATTGTGTAAAAAAAATTTTTTTTCCTGTTTAGAAAGGAGAAATATGGAGGGAAATCCACCATGAATACTTTAGGGCCAGTACAATGGTCACAACTGGCTGATCTAGTATGTCTTGTCATTTAAGTTGCCAAGTTATCAAACCACATTTTTCTAGGCCCACATCCCCAACATGAACACCTCAAGATAAGTCTCGAGTGAATCTTAGTCACATGGGTTTACTGATAAATCACTTCAATAAAATCAGTTCTATATCCTCATCTCCTTGGAAATCTGGTCCCCTGCTTTGTAACTTCCATCACATTCTATTACCTTTTCTATCCTTAACTATCTTAACTGACCTGGAAGACTTTTTCCCCTTCTGTCAAGTCAAATTCTAGATATTACTTTGACTTTCATTTAAGCTTTCTGCTGTGGGTTGGAAAGTATGCTGTTTAAAAGTGGTAGAATCCCTTTGTGAGGATGCTATGAGGGTTTTAGATAAGTTGGGGCATGTATTTATAAATGCATTTTAGAGAAATCAACCTGGGTTATCACGTCTCTCCTCTTGCTGTTAAGGAATTATATATGTACATATATATAGATATATACACACATATTATTCTTATTTCCTTCCTTTCTCCTCGAATTTCTTGGCTCAAGGTATACTTCTCATGCACTGCTGGTGAACAGCATCCTACCTGAGATATTGTGGGCTTGAACACTATCCCTGAACTAGTAAGAAAGTGCTTGCTTCTCACGGTACACAGGCATCTCTTGTTTCCTGTCACAGGAATGTGAGTTCTATTCCAAGTGTTTCTTTATTATACCCTCAAAAGAGATCACCTTCACTTTCTCTTTCTCTACAGAGAAATATATCATATGGAGAAAGAGAAAGTGAAGGTGATCTTTTTTTGACCCTATTAGTACCCTAAAATCAAGACTGGCCACAAAGTTAATTTCTCATTTTTCAGGTCAAGGGACATATTTTTTACCTTGATTATCCCACCCAACTCCAAGACCTAAAACTATTAGAGTCATATAAGTACACAAATTTTATTAAAGGGACCTAGAAAACAGAACTCTGGAGTCTTAGGAGATAAATGATCCATATTTCTTCAAAAGAACTCACAGAAATCAGGAATCTTATGGTTACACTGACCCTGGAGTTAATTATTGAAAGCTCAGAACTTAAAGCATCCGAAAAAGAATAGAATAAAATCTCTTGAACTACATTAAAATAGCCTTAAAGCTCTGAGAATAATCAATAAAAGTCAGGAAGTGCTCAATTAATGATGAAACCTACAAATAACCAAGCTTAATGGAGTGCGATGCCTAAGATGTAGCAGGCACTATGGGGCATTACCTTGGAAAGTGGAAGTTTTATACCTAATTGATTTCTCATGATTGTCGGTGTATCTGGCCGTTTAACTAATTTTATGAACTTTTCCCTTTATGCCAATAACAGAAAAGGGTGGGGAGAGGTGGATTAGGGCCTGAAGGGGTATTACCCCATACCCACCTCTGTTCTGCTTTCTTAGAATTTCTCATCAGAAGGTCCAGGTATGGAGGTGGTCTGCCAAGCATCAAGGCCTGACCTTCAAGGCCAGCTTACACAGGTTTTGCCAGAGATTTCTAACCGGTAAGGTCAAAATGTAGGTCTATTTAAGAAGGTCAGTCGTGCTTGGAAGAGCTGTTTCTCTAAAAGTTGAATGAACAACATAGGCTTGGCTGATCACCTTTTGTCATTTAAATGATGGATTTCCAACTCTGCCACAGTGTGCAAAGTGATTTAAGTAGGCCCTTTACCAAATAATTCCCTTGGATTCAGTTATTAAAATTCAGCCTACTTTTAACTAACATATCTCTCTCCAAAGCACCTCTCTCTCTCAGCAAGGTGAGATTTGAGCTAAGTAATAAAGTAATATACAGATGAAACATGATTCTCATTTTCTAATGGGAGAGACATAGAAAAGTGAATAGACCTCTTCCAACCTAGGAAGTCAGAGGAGAAACTGGGAAAAGGATTCCCTGATACCTGCTCCTGAGCTTCACTTACTCCATGTTTATCCACTTTTGGCTGAAATCATAATGAGTTTGCTCTTCTAGTATTTTGTCCACAAGATACCCCCCCCACAAATGATCTTTTTCAAGTCTCAGTTAATGCTGTTGAAATGTATGTATGGTATCCTTCTTAGTATGGAGATGTTTTCTGCCAAATGTATAAACTTATATGCACACATGGAGATTAACCGGAAGTGGTCATGGAGCTAAATACAATTGGAGGTATAATTAAAGAACAAACTTCTTCCTCATTCCTAAGGCATGCACTGAAACGGGGATCTTTCACCCTGGTCTGTCCTACAAATGACTCCTCTTCAAGATGTACCTGGGACTCTAGCCTATAAATGAAGAAAGCAACTGGGCCTTTAATTCAGATGCTATGACTTTAAGGCAAATATTAGTTCTTTTCTTGGAGTCCCTTATGTTTCAGGGTCTTGTGGCATTGTAGAAATAAGGGTTACACGCAGCTAAAACCTCCTCTAACCCAGCTAGCCAGGGCAGAGGCAGCCTCATCTCAGACTGCAACCACTGGCCACTGAACTTTCAACAGAAATGACAAGACTCGACATCCTTTTAAGCCTCACAAATTAGAGTACATTTATGAAATCAGTCTACTTGGAACACAGTTTCCCTTGAAGACTACATTTCTCTTTTTCCCAGGCTTGCCTTGCCGCTCAGCAGTGCTGAGAAAGTAGATAAACAGTAATGTGGTACCAACCGTGAACTGCTGGTTCTGTCGTCGCCGTGGTGTCTACAGACGGGAACAGAGGATTGGAGGAAGGGAAGAAACAGGAGGAACGGCATGCAAAAAAAGGGAAAATGGAAAAAAATGGAACAGATAATATATGAGCAAGCTTTCAAAGAACATCGCGTGACAAGCAATAATAAATGAAAAGCCAAAAGCATTTGAAGTGAGTTGCACTGTTTTAAGACATGCCTTCAGCTCAAAGCTGCGAGCCAGTGAGGATAACAGTAAATTCTTTGGTTTTGGGGGCTTGCCAGGACACATCTATTTGCTAGTCAAGAGTCAGGGGAACATGCAAAGTGATGAGAAACACCAGTGCAAACCCAGTGACTGGTGGATGGCTCTGAACGCATCAAGGCTCAGGACTGCGACACAAACGCTCAGTTGAGAGGCTGGCTGAACAACAGATTCATACATTCAAACATTGCCTTTGTTTTAACCCAACCCACCCGGGCACTTGGGCATTACGACTCCCAGTCAGGCGTCACTGAGTCAATCGCATGTTTAGGATCCTTTTACGGCTCATAGGCAGATGCCTGCAGATGAATACAGGGGTTCAAGTTTTTCATCCAGTGTGTTATTTCAGCAGAATTCAGCTGGAAAGTTCAGTTAACTTGGAGGCCATGGGGATGAACATGTTAAAGGTTTTCGGACTGGTCTTTATACACCCACACCCACACACCCACACACCCACACACACACCCACACTCACCACTCACTCATTCTTCACTCTGCAGATCTTACTATGTTACCCTCTTAAGAGCAGAAGTCTGGCATGGAAACAACCAGGTCCACGTAATTTGTGAAACGCCACTTCTCATCATGTGACATTCCCAAAGTTAAAGCATCCAGTCATCCAGACCCATGATCCAGAACCACTCTCACTGCTGTGAGCTGCCGGGAGTCCTGCCTCCAGGGTGAATTAGGAGATGGCACATGATGCTTTTTCACTGCCAGATGCACTTGCTGTGGAAGAAACCATGGTTTGTCTCTTTCTTCTTCTATTTCTAATGCTGTTCAAGTTTTCTCCTTCAAAACCTTTCAGGCTTCAAAATCAGGCCTGCTATATTGGCTCCTCTTCATGGAAAATTCCCCAAGGGGCTCCAGAAATTTCCTTTCTCATTTTGGCTACAGGGGAAGTGGGATAAATATCCAACAAAATGCATGGTGACATTCTTTTTCCAATGTCATTTTAACACCACTCTTCTAGCCAACTCCATTCCGCCGTCCACCCGTCTGGCCAGGTTTTAACGTTCAGTTCCATCTCTCAAGGTGTCTCCCTCCATGGTCCCCTTCTGGCCAGAGCAGTGGTGACACCCACACACAAGCTCGTCATGTCGAGGGGAAGTGGGATTTGGGGTTAACACTGTTGAGTAGTTGTCTATACTTTTTTTAAAAATCATGCAGCTGGTAGTTATTAAGAGACTCCAAAAGACTCTTTCGGACTTGACACAGGCAATGTTTAAATGCACCATAATGCCAAAATGTGACTTTGTTTTTGGTCCAAGGAGCCTGGTGCTTCTGATTTATAAATATGACACATGAATTCACACCGGTGTTTCCCTTCATTGGCATGCCCTCCTCAGGATCCTAGACCGTCAAAAAATCAGAGCCCTTCTAAGGAGCCAGAATTAACTACAAGTCTGAGAGGCCATTGCAGCTTAATATAACTTATTGCTGAGTTTCTGAAGAACAGATGAAGGAAAGAAAAACATAAACCACACCAGAACGCAATACTTACTGACAAGTCTGTGTGCATAAAATAGCAGTTAAAAAACAATACCAAAAATTGTACAGTTGAAACATCTCTACATCAGATGCTCACAACACATCTCCTTACTTGAAACATCCAAATCAACGTTAGTTTGCGGTGCTTTTAAAGGAGGGGCAAAATCAAATGCACATTTGTATAGAAACACTTAAATGCAAGTTTATACATTTTATGGCTAGACACTAGTTCTTTTCCAAAATTTTTTTTTAAAAAGCAGTAAACATTTTGGTTCATTATTTTTGTAGCAGCATTCTAATATGCTTTATTTTCACCAGTTAAATCATTAATATAAAATGAAAGAAAGGGATTGAGGTAAAACCTAAGGGTCCTCAAAAATGATGTCTTAGCATTAACAGACGACTTGTAGGAAGACAAATAACTGTCTTCCTATATCACAACATCATGTTGGCTTTATGACAAAATCAAACCAACAGAAACTGGGTGTACACTGCTCTGTGGGTACCAGAGGATAAACAAAAGAAGTTCACAGTGCAGCTTGCCTCCCTGTTCCGGGGATGCAAAATCCATCAATTGCACCCAACAGGGAAGAGAAAGGGAAGTTGAGAAGGAAAACACACAGTTCTAAAACAGTTAAAAGCAAGCACATGTTCAAGTAAACAACACAGTTACTGCAGCTGGGAATGGCAAAAACCAGGGATCAGCAATGGAACAGAGACCGCAGCAGACACACAGGCTGGCTACAAAGTTGAGACCAAGATGGAGGGTATACTGGGGAGTTGCTGATTCCATTTCTCTAAGAGCATCTGGTGTGGTATCTGAACAGAGGCTATTTCAAGTAAAGAATGAAAAAAAAAAAAAAAAAACCCTTTAGAAGTGACTTTGTGCTCTCCACAGGACAGCACTGTGACAGAATCTAATTCTCCTTCATAATTGCATTACGACTTCACGCAGAAACCACAGACACCCTGGCTCTGAAGTGAGTGTGGCTCTGTGCAGTAGGATTTGTTAAGGTACTATAATCAGAAGGCTGGAGAGATGTGCTAGCCCACCCCTGTGAATCAACTTGTGGGGTCACTATGTTGTTTTACAACATTCTAAGTACAGGCAAGACGCAAACAGTAACTTTCCAGTAGAAGATAACATAGACTGTAATTAACTTGAAAAATGAGAGTGCCTAATTGCCCTAACTGAGGCTTTCTTCAAACCTCATTCTGTGGCTGTCTTTAAAAAATAATCTTTGCACTAAGCCTAGGAGAAAAATAGGTCACAGAAAGTTGAGGTGGACTTAACAGTGGTATAGGGCTATGAAATTAAAAAGGCCTTGTTGAGCTATTGTCTCTATTTTAATTTTAATTGCAATAAGGGAGTAATTTATCGTACATTTATTTTATATGGTCAAGAAAAAACAATCCCACGTTTTTGCAAAGCCAGTAAGTGTGTATGGTTTTAATAGTCACTCCCTAGCTGTTTTATGAGTATAATTAAACAAGGTAACCAAGGGCAGGGCCTGCACTGCTGTCTGAAAGATGAACATTTTGCTAAATATCGACTTTCAGTCTCCCAGCCATACAAACAGTTTATGGAACTCTACCTTGAATAAATTAAACATCAGCTATATTTCACGTGACAGTATATTTTCAAAATCAAAAGGCTCGGACAATATGTCAGATTAGAGACTCTAGTTGTTTAACCAAAAAGCAAAAAGAAAAAAAAAAAAGGATCCCCAAAACAAAACCCACCAAAAAATGTGTGTGAGGCAGCTGGACACTATTTAGTTGAAACAGTCATGTGTAAGCTCCACTGTGGCACATTCTAATCCTTTCATATGGACTCTCTCCAACTTAGAATTGTTCATTGAGTGTGACAGACTGGGGGTTTAAAACTAATCCATAAATTAGTCCGTGGTCTCAAACACAACGGGTGCCATAAATGAAAATGAAAATCCAAGAACAAAATTAAATTTACAACCTTAAATACTTTTTCTTTTCCAATTGCTCTGTGGTGCTCCTGCTTTACAATACCCAGATTCACTGCAAGGCTGCCTTTTTTTGGGTGGCAGTAGGGTATACATTAAAAAATGCACAGGGTAATAACCCAGAGAACCCAATCTGCTCGAAAGCAGAGCTTAATTGTAAAGAATTTAAATTCTGCCATTTTGATTGTCATAAGCTTAGATGAAAGCATACTAAGCAGTCCAGACATATTTTAATACACTTTCCCTTGGTTTATTTTCTTAACTAAAGTCAATAAGGAGCCAATGGGTTTTCTTAATTGAATTCCTCTTCAGTTTGTGTTATGGAACTGCTTTAAATCTAGATGCCCAGGCAGGCGAGGAATTCCCCTGACAATTTTATTCTCAGAGTTGTGCCGCACTAGCCAATATATATTATAGTTTTTTTTTTTTCTTTTCTTTCTTTTTGACATACTTGAAATCTATTGAAAGCAAACATACGTGCTAAAAAATTAAAACTTTGAAATTTATTTTCTACCCATTTCCCAGTTAATTTTCTTCCCATCTATGTTAGGTTTTAATTAAACTCCCATTTCTCAGGGATGGGCAAAGCGGATAGGAATGAAGCTAACAGGCCTGAGTATGAGACTCATGAGAAGCTCCCTTCCGTCTTCACGTCGCCTCTCCTCTGAGGGGAGAAACTGTGCAACAAGGATCTGCAAGAAGGGGACTAGGTTTGGTTTTTCCTTTGGTTAACTTCAAGTTTTGTTAAAAGCTTCTTCAGAATTGCTCACGAGTGCTGCTATGCCCCTGAGATCTTCGCAGCGGCAAACCAGATGTTCTGAAAACAATAGGGATCTGGACCGTGGCTTCATTTAACAAGGAGAACAATTCCTGTCCCACGCTGTATGTCAGTGCTGGGCGGGAGGCATGGCAGAGAAGGGTGAGGCACGGTGACGGGAGAGGACAGGGACACAGGAGGCTGATGGTGGGCAGTGGGGAGCAGCGCTAGAAGGAGCAGCTGATGCTCGTCTCCGGGTAGATACTCCCAGGGCTGGGTCCTTCCTGCCAAGTCCTGCATTTCCCAACACTGAGATAGCGCCAACTTTCTAATCCTAAGAAACCTGGATTTAAAGTGAGATGATTTTTTTTTTGCATTGTTGTACATCAGTCTTCAGGATGACAACATGTGAAATCCTTCTCTCTTGGATTATTTTTCAACAAGGAACATAAGAGTGTGGATGATGACAGAAATGATGATTAGAAGCATTAGAAAAATTCTCACTTCCTATCCCTCATCTCCTTTAAAAAAAAATGCAGAATCAGGTGGCCTTCATCACTAATTTCTTCCATTCTCTTGTAAGTCAATATGGGTCAAAACCAGTTGGCTATTGATGGTATCTGTAATAAGCTTATCAGCAGCAGTAAAATAAAGATGGGCACACTTGAGGCAGTATGGAAAAAAAATGGTCAATGCACTTAGGGGGTAAAAACCAGAAAAGGGAGCTCATTACAACAAAGATGGCTCCTGAGTGTCTGCTAGGGCCCTAATAGTATTCTTGTCACCAGACATACTGGCATATATATCAGTAACATTTGATAAGCATTCAGTAAATGATGAGTGAAAAACAGTCTTAATGGAGTAGATACAAACTCAAGAAGAAAGGCAATTTAGTAAACATTCTAGGATGAGAGATGAGTATCTCCTAGCAACAATGGTTTAGTATACACCCAGGATATAAACACACACAAGACAACCACACACATTGAAGATAGACGCATGAAGTAAAGTTAGGTCTTCAGGCTTAATTTCCAAAACGCCATCCTTTCGTATCCACTTTCTATACATTCCCTGATGGCACAGACCGACTTCTACCTCTGTGATGATCTCGTCAATCTTCTGCATCAGCCCTGAGTGCACAGTATCTCTTGCTATTGAGTTCCAGTGGGTATAGTCTATCCCCTCAGCTATACTTCAAGGGGTTCCGGGAATTTCCTGTCTCCGTGGGTGCTAGCATGCCACCATACATGTTATGGGCCCTTGATATTTGGGGAATGAATGCCTTATGAGCGTTACCCTTGACATTGAGCAAATGTCAACAGCAGAGTGTAGGGACCATGAAGGTAGGGCCCTGGAGAACAGACAGCTCAATGTGGAGCAAAGCTCTATAGTCCGTCTTAAGACGGCTGCACTTCTTTCCTTTGCATTTAGGAAACTAAAAACATGTGCCAGGGTGTTGAGTTTCCCCAATTTGGCATCTTCTACAAATAGCCCCACAGGATAAAGGTTGTTCTCACCCCCTTTATTTATGTGATCTGACCCACATGACACACAGAAAAGCTTATGAATAGGAGACTATGAAAGCCAAAATAATAGTGTGAGCCTGGGGGACACACTTTCTCCAAGGTATATTGAATACTGGGTGCTCAGATGCCAATAAGAAAATCCATGCTGTTTTCTTTTCCAAGAAACAAAAAATATTTTAATTGGATATGTACTTTCAAAAAGAGAAAAATTCATTTAGAAATGACCTACTTCATTCTTATGAAAGGATTTTTAAATGGGTTTCAGATTTTGGCCCTATAGCTATTCATTTCTTATTCTAAGGTGATTTTAATTTTTTAATTTATGACAGTTGCACGTATAAGTGTGACCTACAGGTTGAACTCCTCCCGGCCTGAATTTTATATTTAGGCTGCTAAGGGTGTTTAAAACTGAGTGCTGACTGTTTTCTATGGTACTTTTCTCATCAAGCATCTAACCCAGGGCACAACCAAGCAGATCCAATACAATATCCACATTAACTACGGAAGGAAACACAAAATATTTCCCTAAGGTGACCGACCCAACTGGCAGACAGGGGCGAAAATATCCCCAAACACAAAACAGGTATTTTTATGTACATCTGATACACAAAATCAACCAATTTCAAAGAAAGCGCAAAACAAAACAGAACAATGCTCCCCCCTCTATGGTGATAGATTTTTCTTTGATTCTGGTTTCTGAAAGGAATCTCCATGGAGGACTGTTACCATGGGTAATGGTTGGCTGTCTCTGTATTTTAGAAGAGGATGCCAGGGACAATTTAAATGATGCAGTTTGCACTTTCATAGTATAGCATGTATCTTCCATGAATGAAACCACAGACTTGATGTTAAAAAAAAAAAAAAAAAAAGTGGGGGCCTGCCAGTAGCAATAGTCAAAACAGAAAAATGTGGTTAGAATATCAATGTACACGAAAGAGAACAGAGACACCAAAGAATCTCATGGGACATGACAGGAGGCTCTGTATGGCTCCCATCCCAACTCCATCCCTCAAATGGCTTCTTATTCAGGAAAAGATTCTAATGGTGGGTGCATAGTTACAAAGCCACAACAATGCTCATATGGCAAACTGACATCAAATCATCCTTTCAGGACTCTAGAGCCTGCAAAAATCTTCCAAAGATAAAGCTACCTTTAGATGTGGCCTTGACATGTAAGTCAGCAGAGCTTCCCCACGCAGAATGGATGTGAGGCAGGGATGCCCTGCTCCTCCACCCACCTATGATCCTGGGTGGGCAGCATCAAGTCAGGCTCTCCTTGCTGAATAGCTAAGTCATATCTGTCTCTTTTGCGACCCCATGGACTGTAGCCCACAAGGCTCCTCTGTCCATGGGATGGCCGATGGCAAGAATACTGCCGTGGGTTGCCATTTCCTTCTCTAGGGGATCTTCCTGACCCAAGGATCAAACTTGTTTCTCTTGCATTGGCAGGTGGGTTCTTTACCACCAAGCCATGCGGGAAGCCCCAGGTTGGGCTCAGAGTTCCTCTTTGACCAGGGCCTCCAGAATGAAGTGCTAACATGTTTTGAGGGAGTCAGGTGACTGAGAGCTCATGGAGGCCTGCCTCCCTAACAAGGGGAACAATTCGATTATTCCGGTTGTGGAAGATAAAAGACAATGCTGGAACACTTCCTTTCAGAGACATCAGAAATCATCTATGACCTTTCGAGTTTAAAAACATTTTTTTCGACTGCTTTTGTACATTTGCTTGTAATGAAACTCTGACCGAGGGAATGTGTTTTAGTCATTGCATTTGCCCAGGAGAAAAGAAGTAAGATGCCTGTGGGCTCCCTCTTCCTTTTTTTTTTTTTAAAGCCAACGCTTTATGTTACTGTCACTAGATTTAGCTGTTGAAGCGATTTAGCTGTTGAAGCTTTTAAGGCTAATGGTTAGTTGTAATGTACCAAACAGTACAAGAAAGAAGAGGAGTAGAAATTAATTTAGCTCTCCATTTGTCAAGATTCAGTCTGGAAGATTTTTTAGGAACCAATCTAAATCTAGGGAATGGCCTGGACCTTTAAAATGGGACATGGAATCATTCAGCTCCGTAACCTTTAATCTGTTTGAAGAAAGGAGCAAATGTTAAATTCCACAAGTACACTTTCTGGGCAAGATAAATATATATAACACTGCTTGTTAAGACATAGCAAGCCTGTGAGATCACATCCATTAAGGCAACGGATTCTCCAGTGTTGTTTTAGAGGCAATTTTACTTTAACGACTCTTGGGTGTGCCACTGAGAAATCAGGGCATTCATCACCACAAGTGCATTTGTGTGTAGAGAGGGTTCAGCTAGGAACATCAAGAGGCCAAAAGTGCATCTACGGTATCATCTTTCGTGACCTTGAGCTGAGAGGCCAGGAGATGAGGAGGAGGAGCAGACAAGTCCCTATAAATGTACCTGTGATGTGGCCAGAAACATAGCATTGCTTGTTTTTAAAATTTCCTCTTAAATGGAGTCTCTGTGGTTGAAACTGTGATAACAGTGAGTTGTAGCTGTTTCAGGACGGGCGATGAGCTTCAGTCTGGACTGAAGGATTAGGAGTGTGATTGAAGCGCCTCTGCCAAGTTCCTGAGATTGACGGTGAGAGGGGAGGAGTTGAGGGGCTGTTAAGAAGGGTCTTTAAAAACAAATAAAAATAGCCTAAGCTAGCGAGAGGCCAGCCACAAATGAAAAGTAGTGGCTCCACACTAAGGAGAAATGTGGCACTTATGCTGTAAACTTGACCTAGATGGAAACTTCCACAAGGAGAGGCAATCAAGGTGGTCTCATACCTGGGCAACTTCTGTAAAGAAAAAAGACCACCGATGGGTTTTCTCAATGGATTCACACAGGCAGGGCAGTGGCTGAGTGGGCGGATGTAATTTACAATGACATTCAAAGGGTCCTTCATAGGAAAATTCATGAAAACCTAGGAACAGGAGCTCAAGCTTAATTGGCTCACTACTGGGATGAGAGGTAAGAAATCACGAAAGGCAAACACCTGGTCCATAGCATGGAGAGATGTTAGCATGGTTGCTCTAGAAATCAGAGTCAGGAAGGAGCGTCTTTGCTGCCTTTACTAACGATACAGAAAGTGGGAGGAATCTATTTGCTCTACTCATAAACTGAATTTACTTAAGAAGCAGAAGAAACTAACAGAGAGCTAAAAGGGAAATACACACAGATAAGAATTTAGGAAGCAGCCTGGCTGGAGCTGAGTTTAGCGTGAGACACAGACACCAATTGATGGATTTTCAGAAGCTTTTCAATTAAGGGCACACACCAATGTTTTCACAAACACCACTCAGAACCATCCTCACTAGTGGCTTATTTCAAAGTTCTCTGTTCCACTGTCATACTTAAGAAAGGTGAAGAAAAGTGAAATTAGACCATCTACTGCTATATTTCATAAACTGATGAGGCCTCCTCTTTCACTGACCACTTAGAATTTTCATTCTGTCTATCTCACTGAGTCCTGTGAAAACTGAAAACATCTCCAGAAAGTTAATGTGAAGGATGTTCGGCATCTCTAGGGTGGCAAGGAGGATAAAGACGAATATACTATTCAGCGAGTTTGAACAAGTCCAGTGATAGGACTGTACACCAGAGCACATGGCTCAGAGATGGAGTGCAAAAGTTAATTTTTAAAGAGATTTTTTTGGGGGTTGGGACGGTCTCATAGAATACTTTTCCGTATTTCTGGGGCAGGTACCTCTCGACAGCAGGTAGGTGCAGCCTTATGTAAGGAAATCTTGCATGACTAGCTGACATGGTAAGGCTGTAACCTTTCCTACCATGGCTGGCAGAGAAAATTCCAAGCCTCTCAAACAAGCAACATCAAGAAACGATAGCTGCTGAGGACCAGGAAGAAGGGACTGGAAGGCACATCTCCTCCCTCAGTGATGGTCAGAAATAGGAGACAGTGAAACTTTTTGAATAAGTTTCAGAGAGTCCAAAGAGCTAAACCACAGAGTGATAACTGCTGTGGCGGCCTCTTCCACTCCTCCAACGTTTAACGGAGGGCAGCAAGGGGTACAGGATGCCCAGCGTGGAAAGGACGGTGGGTCCCCAGGTGACACACTCTCAGTAGGTACTCTCTGGGACAAAAAGGATGATGCATTTAGGAACATGGCCCACACAGGCATGGTAAAGGCTGGGTATTTTCTTTCACGTGGATTAAGATGCAATTAAGACAAGGAGAGAATACAAAGCCAGGATACTTACCATTTTGCCAACCGTGGCTAAACACAAGCTATCCAGCCTCTAAGAGCCAGGCTGCCATTTTCCCTAGCATTTTGCTTTGCACGGTGATGCTTAAAAAAGAATTCTGCAAAATAGCTGATCCTACTGTTAAATTGCTTGGATGTTAAAGACTTTTCTGAGGTCCTTAAGATTCAACTTGAGAACATAGTATGTAATGTCTTTCAGATTACCAAATGAAGGAATACTTCAATTCCAAGGATTCAAAGAGATCTTTTAAGGCTTCTTTTTTTATACATACCAGAAAGACAATATACATTCAGGACATTTTCAATGGCAATGAAGGTACCGTACCTGTGATGATGGTGAGGATGGTGGTGGTGGTGGTGGTGGTGGTGGTGGAGGTTGTTGTGGGAGGAGGGATAGTTGTGGGGGGATCTGGATAAAAAAAAAAGGAAAATCAAACCCACAATGCTGAACACAACAATGACCAGTAATGACAAAACAAAGGCATGAAGACACTGAGATGTTTGTTTGATGACTTTCCTCTTTAAAACTCAAAACCCCCATCCCCCCACAAAGACTTCTGTCTTCTAATTATATCCCAAAGCCTCATCCGGAAGAGCTAAGAAAAGAAGAAAAGAAAATCTGTACTAAGGAAGTGAACTAGGGATGAGAAGATGAGAAGTAGAAAAGGGAGGAAAAATAAACACATATGACACCCTCCCATCCGACTTCAAAGGGTGGGGTTAGACCGACTCAGTCCCCAGGAGGGTACCATGCGTGCAATTTCTTTTATACTTTTACCGGTGGGAGAAGGGAGGAGATGGCGCTGCCCTATCTAAAGGGCTCCTATCGGCCAAGGAAGAGTGCTCGCCTGCCTCTCGCTCTCTGACTGTTAACTTCATTATTCGCCATCAATACATCCCAGCAGGAAGTAAAACTACTTCTAGACTTGTAATAAATACAAAGAAGAGAGAATGTCACCACTAAATATCAAGTTCCAGGCATGTGAGATTTTACTGAGATTTTTATTTCTTAAAAGTCAATAAATTTTACAACTTATAAATATTAATGAGTTCGTCGCCTTTGCTTAAGCCTGACCTACGTGGACGACAGTGATAAATACCGAAGAACATTTCCATCTTGTAAACAAGAGAACTAAATATAAACAAGACTTGACCCTCAAAACCAGGAAATCTGATAGGAAATTCTGTCAGCTGTTTGATATACTGTATATTCTCCTATAATCTCAAAAATTATTTGGGGGGGGTGAAAAGGGAAGGCAAATATGAAAGAGAAAAAAATTTTCGACCCAAATGATCAAACTGAATGTGTTAAATTGTCAGCAAGACTTTGAACTAAAGCAGTCATTCTGCTATAATAGAGCATTAGATGACTTGAAGGCTTTTGATTTTAAATTTTATCTAAAGCCCGTCAACTTTTTCTCCTTGACACATCTGGTGTCCTTTCATCTCCAAGTGAGCTCTCAGTCTGTCTAATTAATACATCCAAACTTTAATTATATATTGTACCTTTATTGTTGGCACAACTTCCTGGAAGTTTACAAAAACATTATCTTGGTGTTTGGTTAGACGGTCTGCTTAAAAGATTCTACCATTGAACAATAATCCGAGGTTTTCATTTTTCTCACAAGCTTCTCTCACACATACACAAATGCGCAAATTTGACAGGGAAGAATCAACAGCAGACGGGTCTGTTTTAGGGGAGACTCTGTTTATTTGAGGCTGCCAGCAAACTGCTAGTGAAAGCAGCCTCACACAAGGGCCAAAAGGAATCTGTTAGAAAAAAAATCCATTCTCCTCCAAGAAGTAGAAATGATTAAGTTAATAATTTCAGACGACCTTTTTAGAAGAACAGACAGTACGTCCAGTCGAGCTTTGTGGATACTTGCTTACGGAGGCCACAGGCGGGGAAGCGTTTCGTGACCCAGCAGACCACCGGATGCGCACACACCCTGTGGCAGATGCAGGCACAGGTGAGGTGGGGACACAAGGTGAGCGAGGGCACTGGTCCCTCAAGACATCCTGCTCTGCCGCTGCCCCTCCTCAGCTGCACCCAGAGACCTGCCTTCTTTGTTCTGATTCAGTGACGATATTTATCACTCAAAAGGAACATCTGTAGCTGGGAGACCTCCCCTGATATACTATAAAGCTGTTTCTGCCCCTATTTCTAAATGCATTGGCACAAAATGTGTGATGTCCACCACGCAATCAAAGTGCGCCTGAAGGTGATTTGAAATTCCGATTACGGACACGGAGAGGCACAGGGACTAACGAGGGCAGAGACTTCAGAAACAAAGATCACCAGTCCCTTTCAGTTTGTGAAAACTCACACACTTTCAATTATTTTCACCACTACTGGGGTAATTTGTCCTTCACATGTGGCTCAAGTGACCTAAATGATTAGATTCCGTTACCAGGTATAATGCTTAGATCACTTCCAGTGTTAAGAGCAATGTGAGGTCACTATTTAAGGAAATACAGTGTGGAGCTAATAAGCTATTTGACACATAGAGGCTAAAAGAACAAAACCAACTGGGGCTGAGGCACTAACTAGATAGATTCTCCAAGTAAAGAAGTTACTTCCAGAGAATTAAACATCTTAAGGGCACGTTAACTCTGAGTTCGTAAAGAACTTTGAAAGTTACTGTAGTAGTGCAATCAACTAGCTTTGAAAAGAAAGCCTACTTACCATCTTCTCAAACTGCTAGAATATTTTATCACTAGAGCAGCAACAACTGGAGTGTGCATTCCAGCCTGCATCCAAGCACTGCCGCTAGCACGGGTTACAGAAGGACGGTAGCATATTGAGGACCCAGCAAATTGCCTAGATCAGGCAAAGTGCCACATGCTGGGCTGGGGAGATAGGTGGGTATAGATGCCCTTGCCTAAATGGATGGGTCTCTGTTTCTTGTCTTTTAAATAATGCACTCTGGCCCAGAGAGGTCATTCCCAGAGAACAATCTTGTTCTACCAGGAAGCAGAGAGAAAAAGAGGAACTACAAAGAAAGACACACATTTCACTATAGACTTTGGCATCAAAGTATAGTGACTCTAAAACACACTCAGTAAACTTGTGCTTGGGCAACTTATGTGACCCTTCGTAGCTTTATTTTATCATCTGTAAGGTGGAAGGATGATGACATTACTTGGTCATCTTGTTACTATGGAGATTAGAGGTGATCATGCCTGTAAGACTGTCATCTTAGCACGTGGAAGGAAGTGAGAGAGCCCTCAATAAACGCTAAGCCAGAAGCTGGGATCCAAAATTATTCAAAACTACCTGTCCATCAAATCCACAAAACGTTTCTCATCTTGAGACATCGGAACGGTGGGTACAGTAAATCAAAGTTGTTTTTCTACGTAACTTAGTCATTTCAATCAAGGAAGCATATAATAGGCTTGTGAAAATCTGTATCTGTTTTTTAAACATCTGCCGTTTTTAAAGAGCTGAATGAGAGTCTGTAAACCTGGATAACAGCAAGGTTGGGGCCTTGCATGAGGCTCAAACCCTGATGTTAAGGGGAGGTTCATAGAAGTAAAAAGGAGGGGTGGCTGAAAGTGGGGCACACAGAACCTCTTCGCACCTACATGGAGAGCCATTCCTTTCACTCAGATCTCCTTAACTACTGGGGAGAATTAATGCTATAATGTGTGGACAATAGACAAAATGGGTTGTGTGTAAAGAAAACACAACTCAGAAGTCTACACATAAAGTGATTCGGTGTGAGCTTTTACTTCTGCTTTATGCTAAAGACAGAAAACCTCAGGTATAGTTAAGGACTATATTTTAATATCCATGTAAACATGGGGTAAAATGATTTTTCTAGTTCATCAAAAAGATTGTTCTCCTGTTTTCTTCACAGGGAAAGTAGTCAGGTTCTAAGATGTTATGGAGTAGATTTCCCATAGGTAGATTTGTGTGTGAATATATCACATACACTTATTCTTGGATTATTTACATGGCTCACATGAGAGAAATGCACATTCCTGTTCATATATTCACACGACACTGAAATTGTCATGTGTATGGTTATTCATTCTGTGTCAAGTCAGCTCATGACTATTCTTCCTGGTGTAAAACTAACTGAGATTCAATTGGACAGGAGAGACTCAATTTGTCATCATAAGACTAGACAAGCAGTGCACTCTTCAGCTAAATAGAGAATATTCACTAGACACAAAATTGACCGTAAGCTGTAAATGGGAAATAAGTTTAAAATGGCTGGTACAAGTAGATGCACAATACATATTTGTTGACTAGAGAGTGAAATTCCTGATCACGTGCTTTAATAATCCTGCAAAAAGATATTAAGAAAACAGACCAAAAAAAAAAAAAAACTCGCCTATGTGTCTAAGGCAGTGGCTATAGTGGTTAACGGAGCTACCAGGGACTTTCTATTTTTTTCCAAGTATTTACTGGCTTGCGACATCTGGGATGTAATAGCTTCATGCTGAAAATAGGATAGTTCTGCTCATCAAAGCAGGAGAAAGGCTAGCCCAGGTATCATCAGAAAATACCACTGGGAATAGACTTTCTGAGCTGAAGAGCCATTAATTGGTAAGGCTGAATTTCGCAGTCATTATTTCTAACATAATCTCCATAGCTTGTGCCTGAGGACACAGCTTTCCTACTCAGCATGACCAGAGTCTGTGATCTAGTGGGAAACCCCCACGGTTAGAAAAGGAAAAAAAAAAAGGCACTGTCCTCCTAGTGGAGGCACTGGGGTCCACCTCGGGCCAGGCTTCTTTAATTCTTGAAGGAAACAAACTGGTGTTTTGGCTTGCAACTTGACCAAAAGCTTTAGGAGTGAATTACAAGCAGCAGCTACACAGTAAATGAGTCAAACGGAAGAGGGCTTCATCTTCTCACGTACCGTATACATACAGCATATAATCCGAATGAGCTTTCCCCACTATGTTGGAAGCCTCACAGCGGTATGTACCATTATCTGTTTTGTTTAGGTTATTGATGAACAGGTTGGGCCCCGACAGTACAGCATGTTGAGGCATTTCATCATCAACTCTCACCCAAGTCACCATCACAGGCCTGCAGAAGGAAGGGAGAGAGACAGGTTGCATTACGACTTCCCACCAAGATGTCTGCATCAAACTTCTCACCCACGCAGTAAATGAATCCCATGCAGGGCAACACAATTAAAGAGGACCTACTGGAGATAATTTTAAGTTCACAGAATTACAGCTGTGAAGGCTCCACAAATCTGTTTGGAATATAATTTTCTTAAAAATATTATCAGATGTTGAAAAACTTTCAACAGGCCACAAGCAGGAGTCTCATTATTTCCAATCCATCTTCAACAAACCAGCAAATAAACCATGTGCCCTATTTTTATGCCCTGCTGTGTGGTTTCACACCAATTCAGACAGGACAGAGCTTACCCATTGTTAATCATCTCATTAATTAGGGGGGGAAAAATCAAATCCTGGGCTAGTGATACATGCATTAATCTCATGGTTACTAACACACAGAGATACTGGCTTAGAGAGCTGTGATACGTAAGTGGATTTCTTGTTTCTCAGAAAGGAATGGACTTTTACCTCTGAATAGTGCTTTCTCTGGCCTTTGCTGTTTGAAAAAGAAAAAAAAAAATCACCTCTTCTCATTCTGGAAAGATGCAGTCACTTCCTGTTCCCTTATTCCCTACCCTTAACCTACCCTCCACCAACCCAAGATGCCACCACACCCTCCTAGGCCAAATCCACCAATCTACAAGTTCCTGGGCAAAGTGACTGCCCTCTGTGGCTCTCCAAGGCCCCCAGGGCTGCTGCCCTTGCCCAGCATGTGCATCTGCAGGCGCCTGGGGACAGGCTCCCAGATCAATGGCTGTGGAGTGATGACACCTCCATGTGGACCCCTGGGAGCGTCCAGCACTGGCTCATCACAGGCAAGTGTGTTTTCATGATTAGAGACCACATTTGTATCCATCAGGAAAAAGCAAATTTCACAAGGTACCCCAGAGCCTCAGTTGCACACATACACACACACACACACACACAGTCTCTTTCTAACTCACTGAATTTATGATCTTTCAAGGCAGCCCCTATGAAATCGAGGCCACAGCTAGGACCTGGTCTGAAAGCTGCCATTTTCAAGGCAGGGTCACAGGAATCCAAGCACAGAAGTAGCTTCCTTTCATTTCACGCACTACCTCCAGGAGCAGCATCAGGACCAAAGACCCGTGCTTCATAATGAACGGACACTCAAGTGAGCCCTGTCGAGCAGCATTCCAGTTTTCCAGGGGGATGCAAAGTCATGATTTTTTCTTTAATTACATGTGGGTTTGTCATCACCACCCAGTAAATTATTTAAAAATGAGCCTTGCATATGTCTTCCTCGCAGGCAATGGCGAATGGGTCTGCCTGGCAATCAGACCTACTGTCCCGCTGCTTGACAGCTGAAACCATCAGTGGGGGTAAGCGCCGAGAACATTCACAACATTTAATGGCAAGTTAAATTACCATTTTTATTGTATGCAATTTCTTGAGAAAATAAATAGGTAATATGCTAGGAGGGCCAGCAGCGAGTAACGCGTGGTTGCTCAGAAAACCGTGCACCCAGGCCGATTGGAGAGGAACAGACAAATACCCTCTCTGGCATCAATGTCCCAAAGGAAACATGTAATTTACTGTCCCCGTGGCACATTCAATTGAACACAGTACCTTCTTCAGAGGGAAAAAAAATATAGAAACAAAATATAGGTTAGCAAGCCATATTCTGTAAATGTGGTTAATGTGGCTGGTACTATGTGTGGCAAGAGGCCGGGGAGAATTTATTTTTTTCCACCACTCGAGGGTTTTGGAGGGGAGGTAAGCTGCTAACGGGGACCTAATTCAAACAGTTTACACAAAGAAAGAGCTGAAGCTTTTGCAGTGTTCAAAGGAGAAGAAGACTGCTCTGGTAAAGCTGGAAGCACTTAAAACCAAATAACTCCGAAACACCTGAGGAAAAGGAAAGCAAAAGGAAGACCACCTCCTCCTTCCTAAAGGTCATTTTTACAGCTCCAAACGGTGAGTCAAGAGAGAAGCCAATTCTCGGCCCTGGAGAAGTACGCGTTAAATAAGGAGGGTTGACGTGGGAAGAGGGCCCACAGGCCCCCTCTGGCTCTCTGTTCTCTCAGAGTTCATCGCTTAGCTGTCACGGGAAGAATTCTTTCCAAAGACTTGGGGGAAGCTTTGTGAAGATGTGAAGATGCTCTGAGGTCCTTGTACGAAAACTGTGATACAGATGCTGGTTAGCAAACCTCTGAGAGGGGGAGATAACCGCAGCGTGGGGACAGCAGAGGGAGCTCAATGCTGTTTTTTGTTGGGGATGAAAAAAAAAATCCGAGTGCTCCAGATCCCCTCACTGATTGTGGCTCCACGTGGTGAGTCCACAGACTGTCTTTGCCCTCAGTTTATTTATTGCCAGGTAAAAACAATCTTTTTTTTTCTCTTAGAAAGATGAAAAGACTCCTCCTCCTCCCCAAATGAAACTAAGAGCTAAAGTGGTACCACTACACGGCTTTTGCTGGATCAGTGGTAACGTGTAGTTTCTCTCAGTCACTTTCACTCATTTATTTAGCAGGGGCAAATGAAGTAGCTTTTTATTTTTTTACACTTTTCTATAAAATAAAGAGTAAAAGTCAGTTCTTTTCCCTTCTGCGATAGTATATATATATATACACACATTCCTTGAGAAAAATTCCCAAACCACTCCTTACTAACAAAAATATTTCTAGGAGTCACTTTTCCTTGAGGGAAGAAGCAAAATGAAAAGTAAGGCAAATTCACTTGCCTACAGCTGGCCCTAAACACAGCAGCTTAATTTAAGTCTGAAAACCATCTTTCTAGCAGCTTAAAACATTAGCACAGAAGGTAGCAGATATATCATAAGATTGTGGGCACACTAAAAATTTATTAGGATTATTTTATGTGGGTAAGAGAAAATAGTTCTGACAATCAAGCTGATGATAATAAAATAGAATTAGCTGAGATTTCAATCTTCACTGGCATTTTATTTTTCTCCCGATCCTCACCCTTAAGAACCACAGATATTTATTCCACTAGTCCCTGAATATTCTTTCATTTCCTGAAAAAGATCTTCCATCCCTTCCAGCAGGAGACAGGTGACAGGCCGATGAGTTGTGAATGCACATGTCTGTGTTGCGACATTTACTGCTCATGACCCTCTGCCAACCTTGGCCTTCAGAACTTACTGGGGCTTCCCGATGGCTTCACATGTTAACTCAAGCGCGTCCCCTTCCCGGGTTAGGCCTTGTAGAGGGTAAGTCATCTGAATATGCACTTGAGGCTTATCTGCGTGACAACAACACAAAGTATAATGTTTAGCAAATGATATCATCAGGCAGAACCAGACGTGCATGCTGTCACAGACCCCACTCTACCAGCACGCACACACTCCCCATCCTCAGGCCTTCAGTGACATCCTTCTAATTAGTGAGCAATCCTGGCATTTGCTCAAATTAAACTGCCTAATAACTCTAAGGAGTGAACCACAAATAGATAAGAGATTCATAAGCCAACTGTGCCACATCAAACATTTCCTGTGAAACACATTTTGTTACATTGAAGTTTATCTCCAGACTCACTCAAGCTAAAGGAAACTCATTTGCCTTCATGCTGAGGTGAAGCCACAGATATTTGTGGTGCTCAGAATTGATACATTTTATCATAGATCATATATTACGTTGTGACACTGCATGTTAATAAGTTTGCCTCTTGTTTTCAAACAGGAAAGGTAAAACTTCTGAATTCCATTCAAATGGCTCCGAGAGTAAAGACCTGGGAGGTTGTGCCGGCCCCTAAAGAAACTCTATGCTATCTCAAGGTAAACACATCAGAAGGAAGGGGACTAACAGTTACTGAGGGTCTATTAAGGGGGGAACCAGTGGCCGTTTTAGGGGTGAGAACACTGGTAGGTACCTAGAGAATGATGTAGGTCGTCCAAGGTCATAGAGATAACATAATGAGACAGTCCCAAGAAGTGTATGTTTATAGGAATTCAAACCACATTTCCCAATGGCAATCCATAATTAAAGCCAAGTGTATCGAGTCGAGCTTCCTAATGCAGTCAAGTACTTAGGTATTCTGAAGTGACATTCTCCTAAGGGAGGGAACTTTCACGATGTCAAAGTTTCACGATGAATAGGTATTCTTACTTCTACTATCTATTTAGAAACTGTGAGTTTGTTGGGGTGTGGGAATGAGCGAGGAATGCTAGGAGGTTCAGGGACTAGAGAGGGAAGGGGAGGGGTCAGAATTAATTTGGATGCACACATAAATATATTTACAAATAAAACCTGAATGGGTTTGGGAGGGTTTTTGTCCCCCTATACTGAACGAACAAGCTAGTGATCCCTAAATCAGTTTTCTCATTTAATTTTGTGGCTCCATAAATGTATATTTTTGGAAATGTACCCAAGAGGTACTACCTGTGAGAGATCAAGACATCAGTTGGCTGAAAGGTCAAGCCAATTTCCATATCTTTACTTTCTTGGACAATCACATCATTCAAACAACAGCCCCTGGGCCTTTTATAAGCAGTGGTTCACCCATTATCATTCGCCCTATGGAATCAGGGTGCAATAAGAAATATGGTGGGGTTCAACCGTCACAACCTGCACAAACAAGCCGCATGAGGTCCTCTCTAGGGATGGCCGCATTGCAGATGCATTTTTACAGTCGTGTTCCGAGCACCGGATCTTTCTGACTCTTGAAAACCAGGTGGCATCCAAAACCTTTTGAGAGAGGCTTCTTGTGCATCGGTGCACACTGCACGCTGAACTGGTAATGCTTTCCGAGGAGCTAAGTCACTTGCCAGAGAACATAAGTTAACAGGACTGAAAGCTCCAGCTGACTCCTGCAAGCAACACGATTCTATTCTTGGACTTGTTGGCAAAGGAAAATGGCATAGAGGTCTCCAGATACTGCTAACTGGGTGGGGATGCTAGTCATTAAAGAAAGCCAGAAATACTCATAAACAGGATGGCCCGGAATGAACACTGACTTGCTGGTCAAGAGCTCCTGGACACCCTCCTTTGTGAGTTAATAATACTGTAGGCTATATGTAACCAGTGGGTGACATATGGGGTCTGTTATTTTTGGTGGTATAATACCTGTGCACATAGAACTGGGTGTTAAAATTTATATTAAAAAACCCCACAAGATATCAAAGAAAAAAGGGGAAGAAAGTTATGCCATTGAAAACACAGACAATAAAATCCTGGTTCCCTTACAATTCATACTCAAAAACAGCAGCACTTCTGGAGTTTCTGGTTAGGAAACCACTGTCAGCCTTACCCAGGAACCGTTCTGAGGAAAGCTAAATTCAAAGCCTCAAATTTGGGCTGAAATGTAATACTTGCTTATAGGTTAATCTCTGATCCAAGCAAGGTCTACATTTTCCATGCACCGATGACTTCAGTCCATTAATTAAGGAGAAGCAGAGTGCTTGCTGGCCGATGTGGAAGGCTTTTTTTTGGTCCTTTTTCTTCTTTGTGTAATTTACAAGCAAACAGAAAGCATATTTTTCACCACAGTGCACTAAGGGTTTTTACATGCTCAACTTCCATTAATAATAAAGACAGTGTTGAAAATCTATCCGCATTGCCTTTTCAGTACTACTGAGTTTGTTTTAGTTAAATGCCTTTTATGCTTCTAATGGCTATTTACCAGTTGTCAATGGCTCACATAAATTAGGAAGAACATGCTAAGGTCTTGCTATACCTGGGATTTACATTAAAAAAATATATATATACTAAGCCTTAGAAAATACACTTTCAATTTTGATAACTGATTTTCCCAATTTACTCTTTAGGTTTCTGGAGAAACATCTACCATCTACTTATAGGTACAGCTGCCACAGTTACCTTAATAGCTGGCTAGAAAGGTGAACATTAATCTCACTTGTATTATACAGAAAAATGTCCTCCTCTGTTGACACATGTAGTATGTATAGGCATATTATTTGACTGTGGGCAGCTGAGCTATATTTATGCCAAATAGAGAGTTTATGTGCCAAGATCCATCTCCGTGTGAAGGAAACTTAGAAAACAAATTTGATCCCCAATCCTTTGTCCTGAAAGAGGAACTTGAGTCCTCTCAACAAGTGGAATAGAAATCCTGGGGCTCTGCTGGCACCTCTAAGAACCCAGGGCTGTTAGATTTCCCCAGGAAGATCCTAACTACAATCTGAGTGTGTCAAAATACTGAACAATCCAGATGGCTAATGGAATAGTCCAGAGCTCATCATTTATGCTTTAATTATGTTCATAAATCAAATGTTATAACCCACCAAATCTTTTCTGAAACAGAATCAGACTCCAAGATTTATTTTTAAGTAATGAGCTAAGTAAGGCCTCGTACATTTTCTGGGTGATCATTTTACGCCTCAGTTGGTGTTGGAAGGCACAAGGCTAAAAGCCAGACAACACTTTCTGCCCAAGTGCAATAACTGTCCAGAAATGTATCGCTCAGAATGGCTTAATGTCATTATAAAATGGAACTACTGTATAAAAATAAGAAAAATAGTTAGGTCTATGCACTCATGGAACATTACAGTTACAGAGATGGCATCACCAATAGACAATCAATTAGGTTGAGGGATCTGAGGTTTTCATAATACCCAGTAATTTTTAAAAACTCCCATAAAAGACATTTAGCAAGACTGCTATAGCAGACAAAAGTTGGCCATTAGTCAAAGTCGCACAGAGGGTTAAATACCAGGAGACATTAGGTCACACTACAGTAGCAGCCAATTAAAAAAACAATATTAGAAAGACATTCTGATTTGATGAGACTTTCCTTAAATGGACTTTGCTCTCTATAAAGGGGGGAAATATATATATATAAAAAAGGAAACTCTTAAAGAGGTTAGAATGGCTTGCTGGCAGCTTACAATTGATTTCATGCCAGTTTGACCTTGCACCATATTCTATGATATTTTCAGAAGATGAAACTCAAGACTCTGGAACCTGTATTTCACTTTCCCATGTAAATGAAAAGTCACAGTCTCCTTCTCTCTAGATTACTGTGCTAACGTATCAGGTCTTTACAATTTCTTATTTTTAAAAAGAGGACACTGTGGTTTCCTTTTGCCTGGGACATCATCTTTCCCAGGTACCAGAGAGGAGCATTGCTGAGATAAGACGGCATGGTGGGAGAAGACCTGTTAGCCCAGAGGCTCCTGACATCTTCCCTGCCTGAGAATTTACGTCAGAGGACGTGACCCTCACATGTTTGCTGATGCGCTGACTGCAAAGCAGGTCTAGAAACCTGAGCACCAGCATGCTTCTCCAGGCTCTTCGAGTGGCTGAGATTTCCTCCAACATTCTGAAACACCTGTTACAGTGAGCCTGGAGGCCTCTGGGCCAAGTGTTCATTATTGTGGGCAAAGATAAGGGCAGGGTGGGGGCCCAGATGAATCAGAGGGCAGTGTGGGTCAGTGCCTGTCCATTCAGGTGGGGAAGCTTTCCCTGAGGGTTTTTGTCAATCATGGAGGATTACTGCAGTTTGGAGGAGCATGGTGATGCCAAGATGAACCTGAGATTTGGTGAGGGGTTAGGGGTAAGAATTGACCCCTATAACACAGCTGCCTAAACTGCTGGGCAAGGCCGGGTTTGCGCTGAAGGAGGGCGATGTCTAGTGACAACAAGAGGTTGGGGCTAGTGAGAGAACAGAGTCACAGCAAGCTCTCCGAGGAGTTACAGAGAACATCTTGCAAAAGGCTTGCTTTCCATTGTCACCATACATTCATGAATAATTTTCACTGCCGTTTATTTTGTTTGTTTGCAAGGTGAAGGCCCTCCTGCTGTTACATCTGCTGTATGAATCGGAGCACTTAAACGGCACGTCTTGAAGAGGGCTGAGCTATGATGAGTGGGATGAGTCAGGCTTTGGAGGACGGACGTGGGACCGAAGAGCATGTGCCACATCACACAGTAAAATACAATTTCCTTTCGGTGCAACTTGTAAGTAGCTGTGTGGATACTGAAATGACTGTTTACCCAACAAAATCAAATTTTATTCTGTGATGTTGTGGCAGAGAGTTGTTCCCAGTGCCTTTGAAGTGGGGTGCACTCTCACCCACACAGCACTCTTCCAGATCTTTGAGAAATCTTCAAAATTTGAAAGTGAACACTGGGGGAGAAAATCCTCATAGCAAGAGTGTCCACACAAGAATATAAGCTCTGTTAACAAGAGAAGTTTTCGTTTTTTGTATCCCTGGTGCCTAGAATAATGTCAGTGACCGGAACATGGTAAGCATTTAGTACGTATTTACCAAGCAGATGAATGAATGAAAAAGTTGGGAAATGTTGGGGAATGGAAGTCTAGCTCTGCTACTGTTTAAATGAAAACTAGGAGACCATGAATCCACCTTAGCCCTGTTCTAAGATAGACAAGTCACATTAAAATTTTCAAGTGTTTCTTTGCGCATACATCCAGTTCAACAGGGCAGTCCAACTGAAAATAATTCAAAAGGAGCTGGGGGAAAGGTTTCTATGAAGATGACATGGAAGAAAAGCAAGGGAATTATTTGATTGGCTAGCTAAGCAGTTGCCTTATTTGGGAAGCCTGGTTAGCCACCTGTGATTGGCTGGGTTTTATTGTCCTGGAGTACACTGGGTTTGGTTTAGGTTTTGGTTTGCTGATATAAGTTATCAAGGTATTCAGTTCAGTTCAGTCGCTCAGTCGTGTCTGACTCTTTGTGACCCCATGAATCACAGCACACCAGGCCTCCCTGTAAATCACCAACTCTCAGAGTTCACTCAGACTCACGTCCATCGAGTCGGTGATGCCATCCAGCCATCTCATCCTCTGTCGTCCCCTTCTCCTCCTGCCCCCAATCCCTCCCAGCATCAGAGTCTTTTCCAATGAGTCAACTCTTTGCATGAGGTGGCCAAAGTACTGGAGTTTCAGCTTCAACAACAGTCCTTCCAATGAACACTCAGGACTTATCTCCTTTAGAATGGACTCTTTGGATCTCCTTGCAGTCCAAGGGACTCTCAAGAGTCTTCTCCAACACCACAGTTCAAAAGCATCAGTTCTTTGGTGCTCAGCTCTCTTCACAGTCCAACTCTCACATCCATACATGACCACTGGAAAAACCATAGCCTTGACTAGACGGACCTTAGTTGGCAAAGTAATATCTCTGCTTTTGAATATGCTATCAAGGTTGGTCATAACTTTTCCTCCAAGGAGTAAGCATCTTTTAATTTCATGGCTGCAGTCACCATCTGCAGTGATTTTGAAGCCCCAAAAAACAAAGTCTGCCACTGTTTCCCCATCTGTTTAGAATCACCTAATTAGATTGGTCTAATGGCCTCCTTGTTTAGTCACTTTGACAGCTCTTATTGCCAAACAATCTAGCTCCCCAAATCTGAGGTTCAACCCATGTGTTCTGATTTATATATTTTCATTTCATTACACATTCTTTAGCATTTTGGGTATTATTCCAAGGTGGTATCTTAAGGGAAATCATAAAGGATAGCGTTGAGCCATTCTTTTTATTTACTTTTTTGTTAATCACGTTACGTATAGGAGGTTTTCTTTGGTTGTTCAATATTTTTTAAAACTTTTTTTTAAATTGAAGTATAGTTAATTTACAATGTTGTGTTAGTTTCAAGTGTACACCAAAGTGATTCAGTTTTATACAAACACACACACACATATTATTCTTTTTCAGATTCTTTTCCATTATAGGTTATTACAAAATACTGAGTATAGTTCCTTGTGCTACACAGTAGATCCTTGTTGCTTACCTAGTCTATTGTACTAGTGTGCATATATTAATCCCAATGTCCTAATTTATCTCTCCCACTCCTTGTCCCCTGTGATTCCCTTTGGAGCATTAAGATTTTGAGATGTTAGCTCTACAACCATTTACACTTCCACACTCAAAATCTGACCTTGAGTTAAAAACCATTGAGAGTGTACATTAGAAGACTAGTTTCACTACATGGTATTCAGCGTTCACAGCCTCAGAGACTCATCTTTCCTAAATACATTAGGTCAGACATTAGGTGAGATGTAGGGGGACAAGCCTCTTTTTACAGGGTGTGCCTGCAGGAGGCAGGGATGATGGCAAAGGCTTTCCTCCCTGGGAGTCATGTCATTCAAGTCTTGCTCACAATGGATGTGGCCCAATGTTTTCTCTTTGATTTTCCAGTATTGGTGACTCAGCCTCCCGCCCCTTTGGGCACCGCAAAATGCCTGCTAACACGCCAAAGAGTTAATAGCGTCAGAAACTTGGACCTGCCTCTACTCTGTGTAAACACAAAAAACAACAGTTTAAAACATTAATTTCAATCAGGGGGTCCCCCATTAATTTTCAGAAAAAACAGTAAATACTGAAATAACTTCCCTGAAACTCAATTCATCACTTTAAAAAAAATAAAAGAAGGGGAGAGTGGGAGGAAGAGCATATTCTATTAAAAAAGAGAGAGAGAGAGAAAGATCAGAAAAACAGGCCAAATCTGAAAACGCCAGCTATTATGCTTTGAAGAACACAACCTGGGAATAGAACTGATGGGGTTGAGGATGGGACACGGGAGCTGCTGTGGCAAACAGTGTCTTATCCTCCACTCCAAAGAGGAAAGATTTTCCTATTTCCAGGCTATTCTCCCTCCTTCACTGCAGGGCTCATCGATACAAGAGAAACATTTATTTTGGCCCAGATAAAGAACAGGTTTTGATCATCTCCTCAATGCCTAATTTTCCCCCAATTGAAGGAGGGAAAGAAAAAAAAAAAAAATCTAGCCTTCGGTGGACCCTAGATGAACAAGAATATGGATTTACAAAATACCTGGCTACATCAAGTCAATAAAACTCATTTTGAAAATGATGCCCACGAACACGATTAACTGGCAGATGATAATCAGAGCAGGGAAGGCGTTCAAAACACCCATTTTTAGAGTCTTTGTCTTCATTCGCCCTTTCAGAACTCATCTCTTAAATTTTTTTTTTCAGATATGAGCACACACAAACCCCTCACTAGATGAGGGTTTTTGCAAAACATTTTAAAGAGCAAGGCTATGATGGGAGAAAGCAAAAGACACATAACAGTAATTCCAGAGCTTCAGATTCACCTCCGTCCAGAGTANGGAGCTGCTGTGGCAAACAGTGTCTTATCCTCCACTCCAAAGAGGAAAGATTTTCCTATTTCCAGGCTATTCTCCCTCCTTCACTGCAGGGCTCATCGATACAAGAGAAACATTTATTTTGGCCCAGATAAAGAACAGGTTTTGATCATCTCCTCAATGCCTAATTTTCCCCCAATTGAAGGAGGGAAAGAAAAAAAAAAAAAATCTAGCCTTCGGTGGACCCTAGATGAACAAGAATATGGATTTACAAAATACCTGGCTACATCAAGTCAATAAAACTCATTTTGAAAATGATGCCCACGAACACGATTAACTGGCAGATGATAATCAGAGCAGGGAAGGCGTTCAAAACACCCATTTTTAGAGTCTTTGTCTTCATTCGCCCTTTCAGAACTCATCTCTTAAATTTTTTTTTTCAGATATGAGCACACACAAACCCCTCACTAGATGAGGGTTTTTGCAAAACATTTTAAAGAGCAAGGCTATGATGGGAGAAAGCAAAAGACACATAACAGTAATTCCAGAGCTTCAGATTCACCTCCGTCCAGAGTAAGCCTTCCCCCTACTTGCACAGCAATCTGAATTCCACACTGAGGGTCACAGCTTCTCTTTGAATTCCCAGCTTATGTCGCTATGTGTTGCCACCTTGATGCTATTTAGACAGTTTTCTTTTAACGCTCAGACAGTGAACTGTTCTCCTTTAAACAGGCTTTTATTTGACAAGAGTGTTGGCTCAGATCTGAAGCTCCACTAACCGTGCTACAATTCTACCACGTTCTGCTATAATCAACCCTGTTGTAAATTTCAGCAACGCTATACACACAGACACGGGAAAGAAAGAAAGAGAGAGAAAAAAAAAAAAACCGCATAGAAAGAGTTTAGGGTCACACATTTCAGAACATTAAAGAGCAAAACTGTTCTCTGCCTAACATCTAAGGAAAGAGAGCTTTGAATTCCAGCTCACGAGCATAATTATTTTCTGTTTTAAACATTTAACTGTGTGCTGCCGCCATATCCTTGCTGAGTCTCAGAATGAAAGCTGGAAAACTAAGAGCCCTACTGTACGTTCTTCCTTCCCGGCAACGGTCCTATGAGAAAACCTTATTAATGAGCTTGCAAACGAGCACCCAACAGGGAAATGTCACAAACAAGAGCGGCTAATGCCCCAGAAAATCAAATAACTGAACACTTGGCTGATTGTGGTGCTTTTCATATTTATAATAAAAAAAGGGAGGGGGGACTTTAATTCACTAATTCTGAGAGGTCAACACCTTGCTGAACAAAACAACTCATTTATTTATGTTCAGAAATCTCCAGATGATAAATTACATTGATGTTAATCACTTCAATGCATACTACACAATTAATAGCTGTACTCACCAAAAACGTAAGGATTATTAAAAGTATGACAGCATACACATCTGGCTGATTTTTCACGTAATTGGGCACAACAAAATTCTCCTGGTACCACAAATGAGTGTCCTAACAAACAAACACTGCAAAATTCTGTGTTCAATTAATCAGGTCTTAAATCCACAAGAGCAAAGGATTTCCAAGTTGGAGCTCAAGCCTTGTCTTCCAGGCAACATGGTGGTACTCTGTGTCCAGGGGGTGGGCAACCCTTCCCTTCATTTTATCCCTCCTCCTTGCTCCTGTTATTTAAAAAGTAAGATATTCAATGGCATACAGTGTAGGTTTTCATTATTTCATTTCCTTTTTAGAAACAGTATTTTCTAAAAGGACATAATTTATACAGTATTCAAATCCATTATGTGTCATTTTACTCTGTTCTTATCCTGATTAACATCCACCCATCTTAGCAGAGGCACAGAGAGGCTTCCATAAAAGTTCTTGCAGCAAAAGGGCCAGGGTTGAACTGAGTGTCTTTAATACCAATCCTATCAAGTCAGATTTGCCTCCAGGGTAGTCTCATTTACCCAGGATAGAGTAATTCTTAGTCTGAGGTCCATGGGCCAGCTTAAGATGTCCTGGTGATGAACTAATGTTTATCACCGATACTATAAGAAATCTTTTTACATGGCAAAGGAAAGGAAATTCAAAAATAATAGTTGTATGCTTATCTTAATGTTTACTGGATAGAATACACATAGCAAGTAAAACTCATAATTTTACAGGTCTTGGTTAGGTTAAAGTAGTAAAATAAAATGAAAAATTCTGAATGAGATAAGGACACAGATGACCTGTGGATTTACTAAAGCTTGCGACGCAATTGGCCCTCGAATAATGAAACTTAGTAAAATTGTATAGGATGAATAGATTCCTTATACTGGAAGCAAAACGTGGTGAATGTTCATCATTTCCAGCTCTATAGCTGGAAAAGGATTTAATTTTTAAAGGGGTCAATGATCCACAAAAGGTTAAGAACTGCTGACGCCAGGGTTTGGGCCAATTAAAAAAATAATGGTCTATTGTAAATACTGCTGCAGTGAAATAAGTAACTAATAAAGACCTAATATATTGCACAGGGAACTCCACTCAGTACTCTGTAATGGCCTATATGGGAAAATAATCTAAAAAAGAGTAGAGATATATGTATGTATGATTGATTCACTTTGCTATACACTCGAAACTAACACAACATTGTAAATGGAACAATTGCTGTTGTTGTTTTCGTTCAGTTGTGTCTGACTCTTTCGCTATCCCCGGACTATATCCTGCCAGGGTCCTCTGTCCATAGGATTTCCCAGGCAAGAATACTAGGGTTGCCATTTCCTTCTCCAGAGGACCTTCCTGACCCAGGGATCGAATCAGTCTCCTGCTTGATAGGCAGATTCTTTACCACTGAGCCACCTGGGAAATCCATGAACTCCAATTAAAAAAAAGTAACAGTCTAATGTTACTCCTCACAGAGTATCTAGAATAATTCGCCACCCAGGAAGACTGGCTACTGAATCTTATGCCTTCATTCAAGTATCTCTTCTTTTCTCAAGCCATCAAGATATGGTGTGGCTCGTCTGTAGAGTGGGGGCAACCATGAGCGGAATGGAGCTGAACCCCCACCACCACTGGCCAAGGTATGAGAAAGTTCCAGCACACAATGACTGAGTGCTTTAGGTATCTGAAGCATGAGGCTTTTTGTTATCCATAGCTGCTGGTGTTCAAGCAGAGTAAAGCTGGTAGGTAATGAAGTACAGAATTCTGATCATGTCTGAAGATGCTACTTAAGGAATTTCTGGCTGACTGGGCACATTTTTCAGTAGTGTTCTAGGAAGGCAGAGTAAAGAACTGCCAGGTGACCTTCTTGAGAACAGAGCATCTTATTTAAGGTGCCAAACCAGACTATGAATTCCATTCAGATTAACTAACACTTTGTAATTCTTAACCCTCTTTTACACAAGAAGGCATGACATTTTCTCTCATGTACATTCCAAGAAGCAGAAAATCAAGGATAAGATGTTTGCGTGGCTTACGCTGAGTCAAAGAATACAGGCGCCCATAAAAAGGTGCCATGTTAGAGCTAAAAAGGATCCAAAGACATGTCTTCGATTTGAGGAAGGCATTACAGTCACTTTCCTGCAGTTAGGGGCTAACAAGACTTTGTAAGATTGAAGTCAAATGGATTCAGATATGCAGCTTTATTCCTTTTCTTAGAGGGACAAATCTCACTTGAATCTTCAAAAGAAAAGGCTTTATAAAGATCATTAGCAAGTCTTCCAAGGGGTAGGAGGTGTAGTGCTTGAAATATTTTGCATTCGGGAGAGAGCATAATTTTTTAGGTGGGTAGGGCTATATTCTATTTCGAAGACAACATAGGAAAATAAGAGTTTAGGGGTGGGAACTGGGTGAATAGCTTACTCAAGTCTCACAAAAGAGCTAAGGCATTATTAAAGCTAATGGGCCCCTACGAGGAAAGTTAATGGATATTAAGTTTGCTTAAATGAATTACATATTAACAAAGTCACAAGAAATCTACTATCTGCCAATTTAGGTAATATCTGATCATTTCTGTTTTCCCATTATAGGGACATTACACCACAATAGTTTTAGTGATATGAAAATTATAAGCATGGTGCCCATAATGAAGGTACATAATGAAGTAGATGAAATGAGTTAACAAGGAAAACCTGCATTATGTAATATTAAATTGAGCCAAGCTTATAGGGTAGCTTGCAGTGGGATAGCCTGGTGAAGCAGCTTTTTATAATTTTCCCCATCCCCTGTTTTGCAACTTAAATAGATGATAGAAATTGTATGGGGTGTGAATGATGGCCCCTCAAATATAGACCCACTTCCTAATATCTGGAACCTGTGACGGTGATCTTATTTGGAAGTGGGATCTTTGCAGATGTAATTAAGCTAAGGATATTGAATTGAGACTATTCTGGGTTATCTGGGTGGGCCCTAGGTCCAATAGGTGTCCTTAAAGAGACACAGAGAAGAGAAGATGGCTAGGTCAATATGCAGACAGAGACTGGAGTGATGTGGCCATGAGCCAAGGAACACCTGGAATCACCAGACACTACAGAAGGAAAGGAGAGATCCTTTCCTAGAGCCTTTGGAGGGAGTCTGCCCTGCCAGCACCTTTATTCAGACTTCTGTCCTCTGGAACTGTGGGAATAAATGTCTGTGGTTTATTAAGCCACTGAATTTGAGGTAATCTGTTATGGCAGGCCTAGGAGATTAATCAAATAATCATAGAGAGTAATGTTTTTCCTTTATTCAATGCTCTGTCACTGCCATCCTATCAAACTCTTGTAACATTTTCACTATGCACACTCAAATAGCACCTGGATCTGCAGAGGTCAAGTTACAGAAGCTTTTTGATAAAAAGTTGAAAAGTTGACTACTTAGCCACAACCTTAGTGCAAGAATAATTGTGTGCAGAAAACACATTATTCTTATCCACAAGTAGGAGAGTCCAGAGGTGAGGAGACGGGGCTCAGAGAGGAGAGACCTCACTTATCATGATCCAGCTTTTATTGATGAAGCCATCGAAACTGTGGCACCCATCCCAAAGAGTTCCACTTTTAAACTCGTCAGTATAATTTAAGCTAAAATGGAAGAGAATGTGCAATTTAAAACAAGATGCTGACGTTCATTGGGAATAAAATCCCTTCAATAAAAAAATCCAGCACTTATGATGGGGTTAATAAAGCCAGGAGGTGGAAATTACCCTAGATTTTGAAGTTGGCATAGAAATGATTACAGTCAATATTCACAAAATTTAATTAATTAAGTCATGCGCTAGAGCAGATTGGAAATATTTTCAAGTTTTACATTTGGGTTAAATGCAGCATTTTCAAAATCCTTATTGGCACTCTGTAATATGGCAGTGTTTCAGTAAAATAATCCTTTGATTATTTTTCTACCAAGACAACAAGATAAAAATTCTATCTAAACTATATAAAAACATATGTATTTAATAAGTGGCTTCTGGAGTGTTTTTTTTTTTTTTTTTTAAATTGCTACTCTATATCCTCAGAATAAAATACTTGGGTAATACTATGGTCTTAGTATTTGTGTCCCCCCCAAATCTTGTACATTGAAATCCTGATCCCCAGTGTGATGGTGGAGCCTTGGGGAGGTGATTAGGTCAGGAGAGTGGGACCCTCATGAGTAGGATTAGTGCCCTTATAAAGGTGGTTCCAGGGAGATCTCTAGCCCTGCCACCATGCAAGGACATAGCAGAAGGCACAAGCCATGAACCAGGAAGAGGGATCTCACTCACAACATCATGGTGTTAACCTGGCCTTAGGCTCCCCAGCCTCCAGAACTGGGAGCAATACATTTCTGTTGTTTATGAGCCACCAGCCTGTGGCTGCTTGTCACCACAGCCAGAGGACTGGGACAGCTACTCACACTGTACTTCCAGGTACCGCTGGGTCTGCAGGTTTCCGGTGACGGCAGGGTGCTCCACCTGACAGATCACTGGAACCCCGTCATCTTCCTTGTGTACCTTCAGCATCAGTTGACTTGTCACCGTGTACATGTCTGACCACTCCTCCACCTCTGATTTGCCTGGGGGGCGGGGGTGGACAGGAAACATACCAGGAAACCAGAGCTGAGTGAATTTCACTCTTCTTAAGTATCCCCCTCCTTCCACGTGCCCAACATTACTATTTTAACAAACACACATAATGGAAGTCACTTGGGATAAGGGTAATCTGGGGGTACATAACTAGTAAAAAGATAATTTCCTACTTTGCAGCCTCATGGGAAAGTATTTAAGATAAAATCACCTGCACATATGATTTACCATTCATTTATTTCTAGTTTGGGCTGTGCTGGGTCTTCATTTACGTGGCCCAGCTTCCTCCGGTTGTGGTGAGCAGGGGCTGCTCTCTCGTTGTGGTGTGTGGGCCTCTCACTGTGGACCACGGGCTCTAGGCTGCTGACTCAGGAGTCGTGGTGCATGGGCTCAGCTGCCCCACAGCATGTGGGATCTTTCCAGGGACTGACCAGGGGTTGAACCAGTGTCCCTTGCATTGCAAGGTGGATTCTTATCCACCGGGCCACCAGGGAAGCCTACTATTTACTGTTTTTATTGAAATACATGCTTCTTCTATCTCAAAAATCTCCCACGAAAAGGCAGCTGCAAGTCGACCCATGTTGACATCTGACTGCTCAAGGCATTTGCGAGGAGGAAAAGGGAAGTACTTCTTTTCCTTGACAACCTTCTGAACTTAACACATCTACTAGGCTGTCATGCAGGTTAAAAATTCCAGGACATCATCCACATCCTTAAGTAATTCAATTGGAGTAGAGATATAAACAACTCCCTTCACCCACCCCCATCAGCAACAATTAAGAGGGAAAGTAGCTAAATGGATTGGCATAACTGAACTTGTAACTGAAATGTTTAAACTCGGAGACTTTTGGAAGAACACAACAAAGTGCAGTGGCAGCGGGCAGAGCAAAGTGAGATATAGGCTTCCGGCCAGAAGGGAGCCACGTCCAAGAACACCCAAAGAAGGAGGGAGGAGGCTTCCGGATCGGATGAATAGGCCAAGGAGGCCCTTTTCCTGAACTCAGCACTCCCTGGGACATGGCGCACCATTAACTTTCTTTTAATGTTTTGTACTTATCGGTACACATTTAATGGCTCAGTTCACTTAAACAGAAAAGCAGAGGGGAAATGAGAAACGCCTTCCTTCCAAAAACCATACCTAGGAAATAGGAGATTAAAACAGAGCAAGCTTTTTGAAACTTAAGCCGTTATATATAGATTTTTCTGTTTCTAGATATAGATTTTTATATCCCCTTTCTAAAAGGACTTCTTTTCTTCCTGGTACTCTTTATTTATTTAACAAGCACATAGAGAGCACTTTACCTCAGCTTAGACATCAGCTCTGTGTTTTACAAATATTCACTCATTTCATCTTTATAAAAATTACACAAGGTATGTAAATATTAATATCTCCACTGTAGAGGAAACTGAGGCACACAGCAAGCATTTCTGTCAAATGACCAGGCAGGGGTGTTGAGCCCCCTGAGTCCTCTGTCCTGAGTACTACTTGTAAGACAATCATTTGCAAAGAAAGGAATTAGAATGCAGACATGCATGAGAAACTTAGGATAACTGACAAAAAAAAAAAAAAAGATCAAGAGGGAACTAGCTGTATCCTTCAGCCAACACAGTGCCTAGGAGGGCAGGTATCCAAGGATCCAGGAATCAGATCTGGATGGCCTAGTGCCGAGGGAGAGACAACGCAAGTGGGGTTAACGGAGCTGCTTCTCTTGCCAGCAGAAAATCAGAACCTTGCAAAAGAACAGGATGCTGACGCCGGCAAGTGAGTCACAGATTTCACAAGAACAGTGGTGCCTCCAATTTACAGTTAAGATAAATTCTTAGTCCACTTAGCATAACCACCCTTGCAGGAAAGGAGGTTGTCAAAACAACCAACAGATATTAGAATGACTTGGTATTCACTACAACCCAAACTGCTATGCATTTTTTTTCCCCAATATACAACACAAGTTTTGGGTCCTGATCTACCTCCGGGTCACAGGGTAAAAGCAAGGAGAACTAAGGGTACAGACAGGGCCAGTTTGATTTCAGAGGGTAACTCAGTGATTCTAACTGGTCTAGAGAGCTCTGTTGGGTTGGCCAGAAAGTTCGTTCGGGTTTCCCCATACCATCTCATTCATGGAAAACCTCAAATGAACTTTATGGCCAACCCAATAGTTTATGGATCTGGTTCTCGCTAAGCCTTTGAGTAAGCATCTAGCAACGTAGATGCTTATTATCACCAAGCATCATATCACCATGAACCCTCAAAATAACAGAATAAGGATATGAATAGAACAATAAAGTGCCGTTACACTCTGGCCTCACACACACTTAGTAACTGACAACAAACCATATATAGATGAGTATTTTCGGTTTGGGGTGTTCTGTGTTTGCTTTTAAGTCCACAAAGATGTACTCCTCCTGAGACCAAGTGTGGACTGGCTTCCTCAGTCCTGGAAGGACTGGAATTCATGTCTCACCTTTGAGCTCCTTGTTCCCTTTGAACCACCTGATGGTCGTGGCTGGTTTGCTGGCCATGGCGGTGCAGTTGACTTCAATCTCCTCACCTTCCACCGCAGTGTCTTTCTGGATATCGATCATCAGATTACGTGGTGGGACTACAAATTAAACATATCCTTTTAAAATCTATTTCTGGGCATATTCTTGTATTCATTAGAAATTAGGACCATTGCTCTTAAGAAAAACAGATGAATAATAGACATCCTTGCTGGGAATTTAAAACAAACTGCCACTGCAGGGAAGAAAGACAAAGTCATCATCAAATAAAGTTGTGTAAAATTCCTTAAATTAGAATTCGTGTCTAAAGTTATCTGATAAAATGACGAGTCTTCTACTCCTAAGTTATGCGTGACCAAGCTATAATAATATATAGCCACTTGTGAAAGTAGTCAAAGTGTTAGTCACTCAGTCGTGTCTGGCTCTTTGTGACCCCATGGACTGTAGCCCCCCAGGCTCCTCTGTCCATGGAATTCTCTAGACAAGAATACTGGAGCGAGTAGCCATTCCCTTCTCCAGGGGATCTTCCTGAGCCAGGAGTCAAACTCAGGTCGCCAAACCATCTAAGCTACCAGGGAAGCCTCTATAGACACTAGATTAGTTATCAGTCAGTCATTAGAAAATTGACCAGGGGCAGTAGATTAAAAAAATAAGAGGAAATCACACCACTGACATCCTCCTTATCTGGAAGTCTCTGAAAACAATATTTCTCCTTGAATTCAACCCTTAGATTTCACTCTTCATAGGAAAGATTCTGCAGTCAACCAGCAAAGATCTAAAACAAGGAGTCCCTTAAAAGAATCATTCACCATAGACATCCACAGAAAAACTGTGCCTCATAACCAGTTACATTCAATTAAGATTATTCATAAAATCTAGAATATGATCATGACCTCTGATGGGGGGTATAGTAATAAAATCTGTTAGCTATGAAGATGCAGTAATATAGGAAACGCCAGTTAATTTGCAATGATTTTCCATATGCTGAAAGCCAAAGCTCCAGATTTTGGAAAACCAAAGGTGAAAAGGATTATTGAGTTTGTAAGTATATTTTGTCTTCAGAATGAAAAACCACCCTTCTCTAAGCCTATTAAACATATATGTAATAAAGTGACCAGAACAAAATATTAGGGCTTAAAAGGCTGAATGACGTATGCAGGATGATGGTGATGACGCAGAAAGTACATTTTCTTTTCTGAAAGTGAGGTGACAGGGGAGCTTCACGTACGGTGCAACCTTACCTTACAACTGAGCTTCTAGAAATAAAAATCAGTGAGAAGACTGTATTCAGCAGACTGAGTCTAAGAATATGTGCCCTGACCACCATGAATAAGCTAAGATGGTTCTAAGACTTATGATTCATAGGTTTCTCAACTCCGAAGAGAAACAAGAAATTAAATATGTATAAACATGCCATCCTGATGATCAAGTTGAATAATAAATCTCTGATACGGCTTCAATAAATTATGGGATTAAACCATGTATTTGGGATTTCCAACTGTTCTAGTCCAATGTGAAAATTCTGCCCACAGGAAGAATTTTACACTGAATCGAAGCAGTTGAAAATTCCTATAGAGAATGATGGAAAAGGAAAAGGGAAATGATTTGTTGTATATGTTTCTCAGCAAGATAGTTGAGGGGGTGGGGAGTATAACCATCAGAGCGAAAGCAGGCCTCTTCTTTGTTCCCTGGGCAACAGGAAATGAACGGAGTTGCTCAACTGGATGTGTTGCTAAAGTGACGCTGCCCCAGTGAGTAGCTGAACTTGGCAAAGAACTACCCTAGTTTACATTTTAAGAAAAAATAAGCATAAAGAGACACAGGCAAAGATCCAATTTGGAGCTGCATGTCTGCCAGTATTCTAAGAGACAGAAGGTGAATGGGATGGCTTCAGCTAGTTATCTCCTCAATGCACTTTAGTCTTCCTAGATGACAATCGGGTAGGTTATAGATTTTCATTTCACATACCGAGATGGTTGATATGGAGTACACAAGAGATGTACAAAGAGACTAGATGTGTAGGGCCAACAAATACTACTAAATTCTGAGTGAAGTATAATGGGAATATTGGAAAAAAAAGTTAGTGTTAGAGCAAATGTCAGACAAAAAGATTGTCTGAGACTAAAGAAAATAAGGTCTCAGTGAGCTGTGAGGAAGAGAATAAGAGGCTTAGACAAAAAGGGACTAAGTAAGGAGTAAAAGAGTTAGGAATGTCTTCTCAACAAATGTAGGGATGAAAATCAAACAGTATTAATTCTTTTCAAGGTCCAGGCAGAAATAAAATAGAAGGATGAAAACAATTCCAGCGTGCATGGATAACTTTGGGAAAAACACCTAGACAGTCATTCTGGTCATCTTCCCGAGGAGAGCAGATCTAGGAGCTGTTGAAAGGTTCCAGCAAATATCAACCACGGGGTCTTGATGGCATTAAGGTTCAAACAGCGTTTGCCAGGTACTTGTTTTCTCTGTGTTCCTGAGTATCTTCCCGTCATCTTCTTTTCATGATCCTGAAGACTCCTCCTCACAGGCTCCTTCTAACCGCCACTGACAATTCACCTTCAGCGGTGTTTATGAGTGAAAGCAGGACTTAATCCTCTCCATCAGCTGGAGATTGGCACAAGGATGAGTGTGTGTTCTTTCCCATTACCAGTAACGTCCAGGGACTCAAAGTAAGGACATGGTGAGGGGCAGGTATAAATCAGGGCTTCCCTGGTGGCTCAGTGGTAGAGAATCTGCCTGCCAATGCAGGAGACATGGGTTCAGTCCCTGAGTCAGGAGGATCCCCTGGAGGAGGAAATGACAACCCACTCCAGTATTCTTGCCTGGGAAATCCCATGGACCAGAGGAGGCCGGCAGACTGCAGTTCATGGGGTCACAAAAGGAATCAGACATGACTTAGTGACTAAATTACAACAAAAACATATAAATTAGGCCAGAGGAAAATTTACCAATGTCTCTTAGATTTTGTTTAGGGGCTGAGAGCATGACTGGCAGCAAATAGGTCCTTATCTGGATCGCCCATCGTTTGGTATTATCCATGTTAATACTTCGACTGCAGCAGGTACAATCTACAGTTCCCTAACCCTTCCTGATAATTCCTGTACCAATGCTAGCTGCTTCTGCAGAGCTGACATCACCTTTTCCTTGACAGGTGAGGTAAACATGCGGAAAACTTCAAAAGTGTTGGAAAATATGACCAGCGTAGAAAAAGAAAGGACTTGTTTATTGTTGAGAAGAACGTCCTGAGAAATGGCTGAATGACTGTTTCCAAGTCCATAAACAGTTTTCTCAAGATTGTGAGCAGCATTTCTCATTTTTACTAAGTTTAGAAGACTAAACAGTCAAGTATAGTAGGGGTTGTTTGGTATACAAATACAAAATAAAATCCAATAATGTGAATCAGAATGGTTCACTGATATCAGTTATGAAGTTGACTTCTTTCAGATTTTTCTAAAGCAAGAAAGCGTTAGAAAATATGAGGTGATTTAAGTGTATCTTTTGGGGGGAAGCGGGGTTTGGACAAGAAAATCTTAAAGTTTATTTTGGTCTATTCATTCTCCCCTGTTTTCCCTTTAACTTCATAACGTCTATTCAAATATGAAAGAAGTTAGTAAAGTATAAAAATCCACTTATATGGAAAAATGAATTAAAACTGCTACTAACCAGAGAATACACTTATACATGGTACACTAAACAGACACATTTAGTAAAAACTGCAGCCATTAATGAAAATAACCAAAGATATATGTAAGGAGATCCATAGAGATGGAAATACAAATAAAAGCCACAGAGAGGGAAATACCAGAAAATAGCAGAGAAATGCCAAGGTTCTTAGCTAACCTCAAATCCATGAGTGCTAACTATAAACATTACGCTTACAACATAAAAAAAAAATTCAGCAATATCAAGACGAGCCACATTAATTACAACAAAAGAGGAGCCTTAGAGCTGATCAGTATGTGGAATCTCACTCTAAGACCCTTTAAAATAATTAGATTCTCCTGTTCCTGGGATCTTAAGAGTGAACACTAATCCTAGCAGGACAGGACTGTAATAATATTAGTGATTATTGTCAGTAACTGTATTAATCATAACGTGGTGTATTCTCTCTCTTGTTCCTCTCCTCTTATGAACAGCAGTATGAAGAGAGTCCTACACTACGATGCCTGCGGATTCTCAGCTGGCTCAGCGGTAAAGAATCCGCCTGCCACACAGGAAGCATGGCTTCAATCCCTGAGTCGGGAGGACACCCTGGAGAAGGAACTGGTGACTCCAGTATGCTTGCCTGGGAAATCCCACTGACAGAGGAGCCTGCTGGGTTACAGTCCATGGAATTCCAAGAGTCAGACATGACTAAGCAACAGCACCATGATCTGGACACAGGAACAAACTCATCACAAGTGGAAGGAGTGGATGAATATCCTAAAAGGCACCAAAATGCATGTAAAATATCACAGGAGAGTTTTAATTTTTTATGGGGGTAAGATGACAAACATAATAGTAACTAACAAATCCCCATCTCTATGTCTTATAACCATGCTGAAAGCGTCAAGCAACTAATAAAGATGCATGTACTAAAATGAGCATCTTCAACTGATCAAGAAGTTTGACAGCTGTGTAAGTACATATGGGGTCCTTTTCAGAGAACCACAGATAGAAATGAAGATGATGCTAATAGATCATTCTTCATTCATTATAATATCTGAAAATGCTAAACCTTAGAAGGAAGCTCTGAATACATGAGTATCAGTGGAAATTGTCAGATTTTGGAATATGAAAGACTCAAGCACTGATGATAACAATTTGACTCCATCAAGGAATCCTAGAATAAATTCAATGGAAGGAATATTAAATGAACACATAATGTATGCAAAAGGCACATCCACCAGTATTATGTTCAAGTACCTTTAAGTTAATGCTTCTATACAATAGAAGCAAGAAGTCTGTTACTTCTAGAGCAAGCAGATCTCCAAAAGAATTACAGGCATAATGCCTCTCAAAGTCCAGTGCTGGGTGTATTCAGTCCAACTGGACCGATCCAGTGGGTCTGAGAACAAATGTACCAAGTACTGAAAACTGACAGGCAGGAACTGCTTGCCAAAGACCAGATACACTCCTGCAAACAAAATATGTCACCTTCAGAGGGAAAACTTGAAACAGCAACATTCAGGATTTTATTGAAAACAACCTAGACTAGAAGACCCAGAGGCTATGAGCCAGAAGAGTAAGATCTGTTTCAAACTCTAAAATTCTTGATTCTCACCATGTGCTTTGTCCTGGGCAAGATGGCTAACATCTATCGTTATCTCTTTCTTTGAAATAAAGACATTCACACTTAAAGGTGTATGAAACAAAACATTCTGAAAATTCAAAATGCCTTAAGTATATTCCATCTAGTTTTCTTTTGTGGGCATGCCATAGACAATGGTGGGTCAAAGGGAATATGGTCAATTTGAAGGTTAGGCAGCTAATGACTTACTCCAATAAGCAAACAAAGACATTTACTGAAAACTTTTGGTGCATCTGCCAAATACCAAAATAGTCATCCCAGCCAAACCTTCCACACTTATTATTTCTGTCCGTCTAAAAGGGATCAAAGGTGCAATTAGAGATAAATATATATACACCATCAAACACAGACCACAGAGGAAGGAGAATGGCTGGACATAAAACATGACTTTCTAAAATCAGTGTTCCTCTTATCAATAACATATATGTAAGCATTAGGGATACGTTTTATTTCAATGAATTAAAAAATGCTCCCTAGTACAGCTGTGTTTAAATAAAGCAATGAGGCAGCAGCTTAATACGTACATCCATAAATACATATATGTTCACACACACTAAGCAAAAACGTCCTTCATATTTATCTTCCCCCTTTAATCTTCATATCATTACACTGAAAAGCTGCAGTCTGCTGCCTCAAATAGACTTTGATTCATCATCTTCCCAAAGGTGTAAATCAGAGATCTTGTCTCTTGTTATAGGTACGTCCTTGAAAACTCAGTTTCAAAAACAGCTGGTGTTATGTACTGGAGCATGTATTTGTCTAAAAGGTGACTAATTCAGACCACCTTTACTACAGGAATATCTGCTCTTTCTGTTAAAACACACACATGGAAACCTGGCTACCAGGATTCTGCTGAAAGTCACAACCCAGTGATCATACATGAAGATGGGGTCCCCAGTCTCAGGGCCGTGGACTGGTATGTCCCGTCAGATCAGTGGCAGCATTAGATCAGAAATAAAATGCAAGAGCTTCTAGGGAGAGAAGGCTCCCTAAAGTGCACGATAAAAGCAACGTGCTTGAATCGTCCCCAAACCATCCCCCTCCACCCTCAGTTCATGGAAAAACTGTCTTCTACGAAATCAGTCCCTGGTGCCAAAAAGGCTGGGGACCACTCAATGAAGACGCTCAACTTGGCAGAGGAAGAACTGTACCTGACAGCCAGTCCACAGTCCTTGCTTAGTATCAGCCTTCTCTCCCTAGAAGCTCTTCACTCTTTTATGTCCAATGGTTGCAATTTGTGGCAAAGTATGTGTTCATGGGGTATGATTTTTACAGCATCATCTTGAGTATGAGCAATAAACAAGGCAATAAGTCAAGCCGAAGAAAAGGAGATCAACAATATTAAACGAGATGTAACTCAGAAGGAAAAATCATTAAGTGGATTTCATCACAGAGCTCTGCCACAGGGTGCAGATGGAGGAGCCCATCACCCCCTCTTCTGCACAGAAGGAAAAAAAAAATCCTGGAAGTTAGAAGCAATGACATTGCATGTGGTGAGTGATTCATTTGAGGGCTCTAAATTCTCTTGATCTTTGCTTCTGAAGCTTGAGGGTTGAAACCCAAGAGCAGGTGGAATCTATAAAGCCTGCTGATTGCCATTCCTTAGAGTATTTGGTAAAATAGGCTATTTTTAAAATTCAGCAAGATGGGCGGCGAGTCTTCCTAAAACTGTAAAATTTACCATTAACCTTTTCCTAGCTGCTGGAAGCCACCTGGCAGTAAGTGCTACCCCTCTCGTCTCCTAGGACAAGCCCTGATGCATTCCTTACCCAGGACTGTGATTGTGGTGTAACTTTCCTGCGGGGGGTCAGTGTAGAGCTGGCAGAAGTATCTTCCTTCATCAGAAATGGAGACATTTGTCAGCGACACTTTCAGTTCACTGCTCGAAAAATTCAGCAGCTGGAACCTGCTGTCCTTCAGAGCTGGGAAACAAAACACAGAGTTAGTGAATGTGAGAAAGACGACCGTCTATTTGCCTTCTGGAGGGGTGGGAAAAGCCAGGGGACTAGAAAGCCAGCTACAGAGTAGACACACGGATTAAGTCGTTCTGCACCTGGTGGGTACTAGTTTGTCCTTCTTGAGTTCCTATTTAGGCCTTCTGCATTGTCTGCATGTAGCAAACGTCCCCGCTGGAAAGGAAACTCACACACATGGGTTTACGTTTCTGTACACACACATACACACACACATACACTCTTGCACACATACCTCTTGCTGTCAGTTTTGAGCACTTAGTCATAAATTGTTTCACATCTTCTATCAGAGATAGGCAGAATGAAAACAGGAAGAGAGTGGGCTAGGTGGCCCCTTTGGACACTGAAATTTCAGGGAATAGAACCCACGGGCTTTTAAATTGTCTCTAAAAATCTGAGGAATTCAGAGTCATCACAAAACATAGCATATGTGGGCTTTTTACTGATTTCTAATATTCATTTAAAATCCTTTTATTAATTTGATAAAGGTTAGATCAGTATATACTAATGACAAAAATTCTTTCTCAGAATGAGAAGCTGGCTTCTCTCCTCTTTCTCTCCTTCATCCCCTTAACGGTCCTTAGGTGTGTCGACTCTTCCCACAGGTCATGAACGTTCTGCGGCGCTGGGGAAAATGGAGAAAAGCAGGTAGGAAGCGACGTGTCCGAGCTCGCTTTGTAGGCAGCAGTGCTCGCAACAGCAGTCTTTTGAAAAACCTGACTCTTGCTCGCGCCGAGCCCTGGCACCCATGCGAGCCACTGCTATAGGACACAATTAAGTTTCGATTATTGGCTTTCGTGGTCTTACACTTGGAAGGATTTCAGCACATGAGCACCTCCATCTTCCATAGGCTAAGATGACAGGAGATTTGGTTTTGTCTTTATGGGCACGGATTGCCTTGAAAACTTCAATCTTCAAACCAAACAGATTACCTTTGAGAATGCTATATTTTCCTTGCTTAACCCTATTTGATTTGTTTGTGTCAGCTAAGTATTTGGGACTCAATTGCAACTCACCTTGAATTACTACAATCAATTCCTATTGCAAAGGAAGACTGCCTTACTTTTAAAAAGGACCATTCAAGGCTTCTATTAAGTAGGAAGATTATGACTGCATGTCTCTTCTTCCCTCTGAAGAACTGATTAAACTTTAAGCACCTAACATTAAATTAAAAAAAAAAAAGAAGGCCTTCGCAATCTCTTTATCAAGACAACATGTAGGAGAAAAATTGTCATCTAATGCTATGGAGATAGAAACTTACGCCGGAAGTCCCTGAAATAAATGGTCTGTCTATTGGGATTCAGTAGTTGAATAACAGAGTCGTCACTCTTATTGACTTGGCAGCTGATGGTTGCAACTTCTCCTTCAATCACTGTCACGTCTTTCGTAAACAAATTCTGTCCATCACCTTTAAAAAAAGGAGAAAAAAAAATTCCATCAATTAAAACTTAGCTAATAGGATCAATTAAAATTAGAAACAAGAAGTAAATTAGAAAATAGACACAATGGGAATCTCCTGGTGGTCCAGTGGTTAGGACTTCATGCTTTCACTGCCAAACGCTCGGGTTCAACCCCTGGTCAGGGAACCAACATCCTGCAAGCTGTGGGACCCAAACAGAAGATAGACATAGCAGCAACATCTGCCAAGGCTTGCACACCTTTCTCCACAGTCCACAAAATGAGTCTATTACGCTGAGATAGATGTAGGGGCAAAATGCAACGAAGCCTGGAATCAATGTGCTCCCAGAAGTTATGATGCCCATGCTCCAGCCTCTGGTGTCTTTACTTGCGGCGTGTATGCTGGAGAAGTAAGGAAAGCAGAGTATTGGCTGTCATGAGGGATGGCAGCTCTCACAAAGGGAGTAAGGGAAATACACAGATATCAGCCTTCCTTATCAAGAGTTGGGCATCTGTAAATCAACCAAGCACAGATAGAAAATACTAAAGAAAACAAAAAATTCCAGAAAGTTCTCCAAAGCAAAACTTGACTTTGCAACATGCCAGCAACTATTTATATAGTACTTACATGTATTTACCACTATTTACATAACATTTACATTGCACTGGGTATTGTAAGTCATCAAGAGATGACTTAAAGTAAACATTTCAAAGGACCTGAGCATCCTGAGATTTTGGTGTCTATGGGGAACCTGGAACCAATCCCCCGTGGATACAAAGGAATGACTGTACTCAGCCTCCTCACATCCTTTAGCTATCTGGTCACCTCACAAAAAACTCAAGAGGCCACTTAATAGAAGTAGTAGGGAGGGCTCAGTAAACAATCTCACCTTGTTAGAGGATGTCAAGATTCTGGGTATATAGGCTGTTATGCATTGTGTAGGGGTGGAGAACTGATTATGACTTTGGAATCTCAATAAAATCCTAGGAAGGCTTACAGTTCAGTTTGTTATGCTGTTCTTCATGACTCACCCAAAGCCCCAAGCGATCCTGAAACTCGTCCTCTCTACAGACTATACTCTTCCAGCCAGTTAGAAAATCTCTTTGTTGTTGTTTAGCGGCTAAGTCGTGGGCAACTCTTTGCAACCCCACGGTCTCTAGCCTGCAAGGATCCTCGGTCATGGAATTTTTCAGGCAACTGAAAATACTGGAGTGGGTCGCCATTTCCTACTCCAGGAGATCTTCCCGACTCACCGATCGAACCCGTGTCTTTTGTGTAAACTGCATTGGCAGGTGGATTCTTTACCACCTGGGAGACCCCAGAAAATTTCCTGAAGTCTAGGCTTCCAGTCCACCGATACCTGGATTATCTCCAGATCTGCTCTAGTTTGTTGCTTCTAAGACAAGTGAAGCAGCCAGGGCCCCTCAGAAATGTCCTAAATGACCCACAGCACAGGCCGGAGGAGAGGAGACTCCAAAAGCAAAAGGTGAAACAATGTTGAATGTCCAATTCTGCACCTGGCATATCAGGGGACACAGAAGTACATGACACTGTCCTAGCCTGTAAGAAGCTGCAGTCTTGGTGAAAACTGATCTCTAATCCCCACTTACAGAACAAAAGGTAGGTACTGGCAATACGTGTGATGGCCAGTCAGGAAGGAGACAGGAAAGATTGCTTTTCAGCTGTAAGATCTTAGGTAAACTATTTCAAGTCCCTGAAACAGCGTCTCATCTGCAAAATGGGGACAGTAATGAAAAGCTATCTCACGGGGCTGCTGGGAGGATTAAGAAGGATAATAAACGTAAAGCATTTGGCCCTGTGTCTGGCTTCTCATAAAACTGAATAAATGGGAGCCGTTATCATCACCATCATCACTTCTCTAGATGTCAGATCCCAACTAAGCAACTATACGTGTTGGGAGTAGTACGAATACAAGAATGAAAGCTCATGATCTCTGCCTCAAGGAGCTCTCTAGGTAATTATATATCAACTTAGGGCGGCTTATTCACTCTCTAAAAAAAACTTTGTCACATTAAGAAACAAAGGTCAAAGATAAATACTACTCAAAAAAAAANCTGCCTCAAGGAGCTCTCTAGGTAATTATATATCAACTTAGGGCGGCTTATTCACTCTCTAAAAAAAACTTTGTCACATTAAGAAACAAAGGTCAAAGATAAATACTACTCTAAAAAAAAAGTGAGACCGCATAAATAGAGGTGCAATTAGAGTAAGTGGAGGATTTCCACCTGCTATCATATTTCTGCTGAAGGATCCTTTTTTGGCAGGACACAGTGGGGAAGTATGAGAAAGGGTGTCTCAGATGGCTTTAAGCCAAATCCAACTAGAAATAGACCAGCCTCTGGGAGAGGATTAGAAAAGAGGAAACTAGAGGGATGAGGAAAAAAAAAATTATTAGAGCCACAGATAGACAAAAATTTTTGCTGCTTGAGAAGCAAACCAAAATGAAACCCAACCTTGAGGCCTCTGATCCAGGGAATTAACCTGGGTGTGAGAACGAGGCCCACAGGGCTTGTAGCGAGTAAAAAGGTAAATTTTCCCCAGCGTGATCTAGCAGTGAAAGCTTAGTGGGCTGAAGAGTGTAAGAGAGTAGCAGAGAGGAAGAGTGATCAGCGGAAAAGGAGAGACGCTTATTTTTTCCTCGGTGTATTACTGTGACAAACAGAGAACTTGGAACCAACTGGAGGGAGCAGCTTATTCCCAGATCTGAGAACAGAACAAGGGACAGGGAATTCCTGCCAATCGAGCATGCTTTTCACGGTGGTTTCGCTGGCCCTTAAGGTCTGTACAGAAAGGACAATACCCTATTTCCTCTGGTAACCCAATCTACTACAAAAATTACAGAAACATTAAACTGCATGATTCCAATGCTATACAGTGTCAAGTCATGGAACCTGCCTTGAGGAGATCAGAATACCAAACTGGTCTGCTGGATTGTGGAGATTTCTTCTACCTCAAAGAAGCTTAGTAGCAACAAATAAGAAGTCTTCAGCTTATGAAAGGAACACATGGAAAGGCTATCCAGCAAAAGGCCTTAATCCCTTTGGCCTTATAGATCCTGACTACATCATGCAGGAGGCTTTTCCAGGTGGCTCAGTGGTAAAGAATCCACCTGCCAATGCAGGAGATGCCTTTGATACCTGGGCTGGGAAGATCCCCTGCAGTAGGAAATGGCCCACTCCAGTATTCTTGCCTGGAAAATTCCATGGACAGAGGAGCCTGGTGGGCTACAGCCCATGGGGTNTTTTCCAGGTGGCTCAGTGGTAAAGAATCCACCTGCCAATGCAGGAGATGCCTTTGATACCTGGGCTGGGAAGATCCCCTGCAGTAGGAAATGGCCCACTCCAGTATTCTTGCCTGGAAAATTCCATGGACAGAGGAGCCTGGTGGGCTACAGCCCATGGGGTTGCAAAGAGTCAGATACAGCCAAGCACACACACACACTATCGCAGACACTAGGACTTGAAGCCAACTGCAATTCAGTTATGGTCTAATGGGATGGCTTCTCTGGAAGTAACTACCCACTCTAATTTTAGTCTTTACTCAGAACCCTAGTATATTCGGTCTGTATTCATAGTAAGGTTATGAAACAACTGCAAAGGAGATGGGAGCAGAGGAGTTGACCGTGATTTTGTATTTTAAGCATGATAAGTATTACAATAGAACCAGAGGGGTTTTCGTTTCTTTGTTCATTTCTCAAAAAGTCTCAACACTCTTACTTATTACTTACAATTAAGTAATATAAGATGAGATCCCTTTAATGTGTCATTACTGAATAAACCATCCAGGTAAAATTTTTGCCATCTGCAAATGCTTGCCCTTGCTGTGCTCTGGCACATAACATGATCTGCAAATCCATGGCGGTATCATCATCATTACTGTATTTTTTTTTTTTTTTATGAAATTGCTAAGGCCAACCTAAAGTCCACTGTCTCAGAAAATGATAGTTCCTAGCTATGTTAACATGGTTACAATACTAATGCTAAAAAATTATAAGTGCTGAAAGATATCAAAGTGCCTTGATGGATGGTGGTGGCTCAAGGATATCGGTCTATAAAAATCACCAATAAATTATACGGGTCAGTTGGACAGTAGTTATATTAAACAGCTCCATATTTGGAGCATTGGAAGATGGCTGCAATGGAATAATAATGACCTATTTATTGGAGGCAAAGGAAGTGAATGACAGTGATGAAAATACGATATGTATGTCAGTCCTCTTAACCGCCTGAAGCCTTTATGTAAAAATAATTTCTGCTCACATCCTCAAATATTTCTTCCAAACAGAAGGGTGTACTGTGACTCAGTAAATTTCCCCTTGACATAGATATCATGACAATTAGGTTGTTACAAAACACAATTTGATGTGTAGCAGAAGGATACAAACAGGCAACTCTAGTGCCTTTCTTAAATAATCCATTTAAAAAACCTTTCTGATTTTCTAAAACTCAATTAGCAGATATACTGTCAACGTAGAAAATAGCACATGTTCTGGGCAAAAGAAATCAAGGAGGCTTCAAGCAGGTATGATATAACCGTAGCCATTAAATAAAGCTGTTAGCAGCAAGGTAATTCATTTTAAGGGTGGAACAATATCTGACACGTACAGACATTTTTGACTGCTAACTGGTATATGTGGGTGAGGTTTAAGAGACAAAACCAAACTAGGTTTTAATTTATACCAGCAACTGAATTCCCTATAACATGCCCACTTGCCCCACAAATTCTAAAAACAAAACTTCAGCATTAGAAAGGCCCTTTCACTCACAAGCAAGTCTCCCACAGTACTCTAGAAGTTGCAAGATATTCATGATAAGAATGAAAAAAGCATCTTATCTAAAGCAGAAAAAAAGCTAACATTTATTCTGATGATCACTAAAGACCATTTCAGCTGAGGTGGTTTGGGCTGGAGTGGATGCAGTGAACTCATAAATCTCCCATTAATTCAATCATCAATTGACTTAACTCCTGGATTCCTTCCTGAAACCTCATTTGGTGACAAACACTATGTAAATGGCATCACAGAGAACACTAGCCTGGGTTGGAATCTATTGGACCAACAAAAGAACTGCCTGAACTGGGGGACGACACAACTCTACAAACAAGGAGCTGAAAGGAGAAACGGCGTTCTCGGGCACAGGGACGTGGGGGAAGGAAACATATGTTGATCTGACGCTAGGCCCTTTCTTAGTGGCTTTGAATGTGTATTCTTCTCAAACTCTTGGAGTTTTCAGTATCCCCCCTTTAAGGATCTGAGACACGAAGAAGCTGAAATAAGCTGTCTAATGTAATTAAGCTAAGTGGCCAAGCTGGTGTTAGAATCCAGTTTTGTCAGTTTCTCCAGCCCATACAGCTTGTACTTTTCAACCAGCCAACCTCAGGGTCTGTTGCCAAGGTTCTACTGGCTCTGCCTTGGAAAATTTACTCGTTTTTAAAGAGGGTGATTTCCCTATGAGCAACTTCTGATTTTTTTTTTTTTCCCATAATTCATCCAGAACACAATTACACACTTCAAGATGAGAGAGAATCTGTCCTGAATGTAAAGCACCATGTTTACTACTGCCTCCTTCTTTCAGCACTCGGCACACTTTGCCCCTGGAGAACGCTTTTATTACCACTGCATGGCCGGCATTTGCCAGCACCGAGAGCTCTGGCCTCCGCCGCCTGGCTGTTAATAAATAAAGCACTTCATTTACACCGGGGGAGTCTCTCCAGTCAAGTCTATAATAAAAGGGCAAGTCACAGTTAGAACAGGATTCAGCTTATACTATGGCAACTATGTAAACTCTTACTGACTTCAAGGAGCACCAATGACTCTTCACTGTGAACAGTTTGCCCAGAGAAAGAGCAAATAAAGTCCCTTGACCTACTCCTTTAGTAGCAAAATCATATTAGGGAAACTTTTTTTTTTACCCTCTGCTGTATGGAAGACTGAACCTAGCATTAAATCAGCACAGTCAGGTTGTCTGAATAGACAAAAGTGAAACCAACAGTATAGGCTGTCCAAAAAACCCCAACCAAACAAAAAAACCATCTTACTAATGATCATGGTAGTTACTAATTTAAAAAAGCCACCAGAGTTCTTGAAATTTCACACCAATTCAAGGTTTGGGATTATCAACTCTTTCCCTTTAAGAGGCATCTGAGCTCAGATTCTCCAAAGTCAAAAAAACTTGCATGATTTTGAAGCCCTTCTTTCCTGTTGTATGTGAGCTCTGTGTCTTAAAACTTCAAATGTTTTCTCCCCATTCTCATTTCTGTTGGATCCCATTTTTACAACCATGTCAGTTACGTACTCAACTTGAAAGAAAAATGCCTTACCCCAACCCAAATACAACCATCACCCGTAGAGGCACTGAGATTCCTGCTAACTTTTCTGAGAGCTTGCACTCGAACTGAGTACATTTCAGGAAGAGAGAGAGAAAAAAGAGAAGATTCTGTTGAAATCCAGAGGGAAAAATTTTTCTAACTGCTTATGTTCCCCTAAGTCAATGTAAACACAGTGTTCACTACAAATCATTAACAGAGCCATTAAGATTTGATTTCTATCTAAGCAATTATTGTCAGCATATTTTGTACATTTCCTTTAAAAGACTCAACCCTATCTTTCATTTCATTAAACTGTTCCTTGCATTTACAGAGTTTTATATCAAATCAGAAACCTATTTGAATTAATAAGAATTACAGTAAAAGTAATTTGAAAATAAATTATATGAAGTTCAAGCCATGAAAGCTTTTGATGAAAGAATTTAGTCCCCTTTCAATATTACAGTAACATTTTCGGTCAGCCACCGTGCAAATAAAAGGCAGTGAGAACCCGTGTCAAAAAAGATGGGCCCATCAACCATGGAGTAAGGTTAAGGGTGCGCACACTTCAACATAAATACAACTCTTTATTTCAAAGAGAGGCAATACTTCAACCTTTGTGAATACTTGAATATTTATTTAAAATCAAAAGCATTCAATCTGTCTGCTGTTTACAAAGCTACTTTTAACCTTTTTGATCCTCATCCATGTTTTGCCATCCCAAACAGTAAAGTAGAATCTGTTGATTGTCTGCTCCAAGGACTGTCTACTCAGTGGTCAAAACAATTATGAATGCGAACCATACAGTTCATAAACTTAAACTAAACCAATTCAATAAATAACTGAGTGGGCAATAGTACGTGACATGGACCAAAACATTTCCTTTATGTCATCTTCTTTCTCATAGAACCCTTGAGGAATCAAAGCAACACAACTAAAAGTAATCTGCCGATCAATTCTCTCATTTACAGATGAAGACAGTGAGATCCAGGGAGGAGATATGTAAGATCATGAGGCAAGCGTGAGGCCACAGTTCCTAATGGCTCATCAAGGTATTTCTATTCTTGGCTATTTCTAAAAAACATTTATTGATTTTTTTCTAATTACAAAAGTAATACATGCTCAAGGTTTCTTTATCTATTTATTAAAGGCTTGTTTCAAATGTATACTCATAACACTTTATCCTATGGCATGGAGATAGTCAGGATCACCTAAGAATCTCATGTAATGTAGCAACTGTTGTATCACTAGAACTTAAGGAGGGGGAAAAAAACCTGAATTTAATCTAATCTCCTCTTATAATCAGTAAAAGGTGAGGCAAATTTTTGAACAGCAAGTTAAAGACTAATCTTCTTTCAGTGCTAGTTTTTTCTTCAGTTAAAATTGTTGATTTCCCCCGAATACAAAACAAAAAATATCTGACACAACATTAAGCTATTCATGAATATTCTGTATACACATTCCTGTTTAGTTGACTAATGGCAAATTAACGCTCTCTATTTTAGCTTAAACACATACTATAGGTATGTCTGATTAGCATTGAATTCCAAAAGCTGATTGCTATGCATGCTTTGATTATGTAATTACATAATAGAGTATAATGGCTCCTTTGGAGTCATTATGATCTATATGGCAAATATGTTTCAGTTTTGCTATAGCTTAAATACACGTTGAGATGACAGCTCATAACAAGGCTCCACTTTTAAGTCTTATCAGCTAAATGGGCATTTCCTCATTCCTCCCAACATCTCCTTGACACAAATTAAGGCCTATTGTGTCAAGCTGCATATACTTCTGAGAAATTCCCTTTGTTTTCTTGGCATTCAAGAAAGGACATTAATTTTAAAAGCTGTAAGATGCAAAAGCCCTGTGGTTCCCCCCCCCCAAAAAAAAGAGGCTGAAATTCCATCCTTCATCCACCCTTTGAAAAGTTTGCAAGGAATCATATCGAGTTCATTAATCACTGTTCAGACAACCACAAGGGGGTTAAAGATGGAATTTCACCTTTAACTCCAAAATGCACACGATGGAGGGACAGCTGAGAATATTGACGCTCATAAGGGTGACTTCCCACAGCACATGCAGCCACATCAACTACACAAAGGTCTGGTTCTGCAAATCTCGTGTCTTGTAATAATATCCTTTTTAGAAGGGGTAGCTCTGAAACAGCCAAGGCCAGATTTTGCCTTCAAATTTCCAAACCCAAGATTTTGATGGTTCCAAGGCCAACAAAGTCTACCTAATGAATAGATTTTTATAATTCCACCATCAACTTACAAACTGGAAAGTGTCTGGGATTGAAAACAGAACAAAGGTTATTGTACAGGATGTCAAGATTCTCTTGTCCCCATGAAATCCTTTAATCTTGTGCTATTTCATTTGTAAGAAGAGCTGTTTCTGCTTTTCTCTGCCAAGAGAATGAGCCCTTATACCATGCCAAACCCAAGGTGACCCAAATCTTAACTTTAAAGGCTAATAAGCATCAAGCTGTTTTTTACCTTTGGGTCTATTGGTTTTCAGCATTAAAGCTGAAGAACTGCGTTCAAGCACTGTCCAACTGATATTTACATATAGGATGAGAATCTCTTTTGTGAAAGGAAACATTGATTAGATGTGCGAAAACTCTTTTCCAGGAAGACTGTGACAAAAGAAAGTAGTTACAGCATCTTCGCCTATGCTATTTCAATTTTAACCATCACATTAGCTGCCTTCCTCTTAAAAGACTCTGAGCTCAATAGGACTTTTTAATCAGAGCCCACAGCACTAAGGGGTCCAAGCAATTACGACGCTTACGATCTGAGCTGCCTGATTCCATAAAGTGGAGAGGTGCAATGCCCTCTATACAATGTTTGTGGGGAGTGATACCCATCCACTAAACGTGAAGATCTGAATTAGCTTTTCCATTAAAATCCACTTATCCAAGAAGTGAAAGGCAATCAAAGAAAGAGAATAAAGAATAAACCATGCAAGATAATAATAATCACTGAATCCTTTTGCTCCTCACACAGAAATGTTTTTTCTCCTCTTACTCCTTTTCATGGCTGGGTGGGTTTCATGGTCTTTTTGTTCATCAAAAAGATAGCATCTTTTTTTGGAGAGAAGATATCCTCACCCTAAAGAAAAACTCCCTCCAGTGGACAGGATTTTGGAGAATTAAAAGAGAGAGGGAAACATTGAGCCAATAAAGCAGGAAAGTCACTATTTCATTTGCTTGTAAGATGGCATTGAAATCACCTTGTGGAAGAGTCATTTTAAGCCTGCTAAATCTGCTTAGAGGCTCTTGGGAGAAAAGGGGCTCTTAAAAAAATATTAATTAAAAAATAACCACAGCCATCCAACTTGGATTTTGGAGGAGAACAATGTGAAGACAGAGGCTTCTTACAAAACTAATTGTGTTGGCAAAGCAAGGAATTTCTTCTCAATGGATTTGATTCTGTGATGCTCTTTTATGGCAAAAGAAGAATAAAAGAGCAGTTTTATACTGAGCTGCTTCAGTAGCAATTCAAAGCTGGGGAGTGTTCCAGCATTTCAAAATACATTGTCTCTTTCGGATGCAACAGTGCTGAAGGCCAACTGTTGATCTTCTGCACAAACCACTTTGCTAATGAACCGATAATAGATACTCTATGCCCTGGGGTGCATTAAATGGTTACTTTGTGAGTGAAAACTAGTTGTACAATCCTGCTGTCCATGAGCATGGACTATTGGGAAAGAAAATCACATTCTAAAAGAGAGGATCTCCCTAGGAAGAAGCTGGTAACTAATGAAGCACAGACCTTCACAGCATCCAGTGGGGTGGTCACTGATCCCAAAGTTAGTTGAGGGCTGAGGTAATGGGAATGGATGATTTTAACTCACATATAGAACTATCTACATTTCTCAAATCACAAGCTATTCATAACTAAAACAAAATGTTTGCATGATGAAAATGCAAAATACATATTAAAATATTTGAAAACCACAAATGACAATACACATATTAGGCTCTATCATTCCTCTAAAGGTTTAAGGGAACTGGGACTTCTTCCACACCCCAGAAGAGATATTTGTAGCCAAGCCATTTGCTCTACAAACTGAAGCAGTCTCTGATGAACCCTCACTCTGTAAGAAAGTATAATGTTGCCTTTTTTGTAACCATATGAAAAGAAATTTAGGATTTCAAAGCTATGGACACAGCCAGCTCTACTATGCTCACTTCTTAACTGCTACTTCTCAATTTCCTTGTGTTCTAAGCATATTAGAGATGGAGATTGTTTACAGTACTTGCTGTTAAAAAACTGTCCCTCTAGAAAGTGCTTTATATTGAATTTCCTTAGAACCTCAATGGAGATGGCACCTGTAGTTCCTTTATTTTTTTTATACCCAGCTTTTAAGCAGCTAATTTAATATCACCTTTCCCATTGATAAGAGATGCCATTATTAAACCAGGTCACTTGCTTCAACTTAATAAAAGCTTTTTTTTTTTTTCTTTATATTTGCCTTCAGGGTGTTAAAAGACTAACACTTAGTGTAAGATACTTAAAATCACAACACTATCACCTATAACAATAATTACTACACACAGAAAAGAAAAGGGAAGAGACTACTTTTTTCCATGTCTGGAGGCAAGAGAAACAAATTATTTCTTTTCTGTAGGGTTCATTATTATTTTAATTTTTTTTAATATCATGAAAACACCCATTATTACTGGAGGGGGCATTGTTTTAATTGTGTGCATGATAACAATAGCTAATACACGTTTAAAGTGTTTTCTATGTCCCAGGCATTGTTTTTTATATTATCTTATATTACCATTAATTACCTTATATACCATTTTATGTTATTTAATTCTCACAACAGTCCTATGTGGTTCAATATCTTATCATTATCTCCATTATACAGATGAGGAAACAGATTTAGAGATTTAGAGAGACTAAGTTTGGATATTGGTTGGAACCAATATCCAAACTGTACAAAAAAGATCTTCATGACCCAGATAATCATGATGATGTGATCACTAATCTAGAGCCAGACATCTTGGAATGTGAAGTCAAGTGGGCCTTAGAAAGCATCACTACAAACAAAGCTAGTGGAGGTGATGGAATTCCAGTTCAGCTGTTTCAAATCCTGAAAGATGATGCTGTGAAAGTGCCGCACTCAATATGCCAGCAAATTTGGAAAACTCAGCAGTGGCCACACAATTGGAAAAGGTCAGTTTTCATTCCAGTTCCAAAGAAAGGCAATGCAAAAGAATGCTCAAACTACCACACAATTGCACTCATCTCACATGCTAGCAAAGTAATGCTCAAAATTCTCCAAGCCAGGCTTCAGCAATATGTGAACTTTGAACTTCCAGATGTTCAAGCTGGTTGTAGAAAAGGCAAAGGAACCAGAGATCAAATTGCCAACATCCGCTGGATCATGGAAAAAGCAAGAGAGTTCCAGAAAAACATCTATTTCTGCTTTATTGACTATGCCAAAGCCTTTGACTGTGTGGATCACAATAAACTGTGGAAAATTCTGAAAGAGATGGGAATACCAGACTACCAACTGGACATGGAACAACAGACAGGTTCCAAATAGGAAAAGGAGTACATCAAGGCTGTATATTGTTACCCTGTTTATTTAACTTATATGCAGAGTACATCATGAGAAACTGAGCTGGAAGAAACACAAGCTGGAATCAAGATTGCCGGGAGAAATATCAATAACCTCAGATATGCAGATGACATCACCTTTATGGCAGAAAGTGAAGAGAGCTAAAAAGCTCTTGATGAAAGTGAAAGTGGAGAGTGAAAAAGTTGACTTAAAGCTCAGCAATCAGAAAACAAAGATCATGGCATTTGGTCCCATCACTTCATAGTAAATAGATGGGGAAACAGTGGGAATAGTGTCAGACTTTATTTTTCTGGGCTCCATCACTGCAGATGGTGACTGCAGCCATGAAATTAAAAGACGCTTACTCCTTGGAAGAAAAGTTATGACCAAGCTAGATAGTATATTCAAAAGCAGAGACATTACTTTGCCAACTAAGGTCTGTCTAGTCATGTATGGATGTGAGAGTTGGACTGTGAAGAAGGCTGAGCGTCGAAGAATTGATGCTTCTGAACTGTGGTGTTGGAGAAGACTCTTGAAAGTGCCTTGGACTGCAAGGAGATCCAACCAGTCCATTCTGAAGATCAACCCTGGGATTTCTTTGGAAGGAATGATGCTAAAGCTCAAACTCCAGTTCTTTGGCCACCTCATGCGAAGAGTTGACTCATTGGAAAAGACTCTGATGCTGGGAGGGATTAGGGGCAGGAGGAGAAGGGGATGACAGAGGATGAGATGGCTGGATGGCATCACCGACTCGATGGACGTGAGTCTGAGTGAACTCTGGGAGATGGTGATGGACAGGGAGGCCTGGCGTGCTGCGATTCATGAGGTCACAAAGTCGGACACAATTGAGCGACTAAACTGAATTGAACTGAGGCTTCGGAGGTGATGGCACCCCACTCCAGTACTCTTGCCTGGAGAATCCCATGGACGGAGGAGCATGGTAGGCTGCAATCCAGTGGGTCATGAAGAGTCGGACACGACTGAGCAACTTCACTTTCACTTTTCACTTTTGTGTCCGACTCTTCGCGACCTCACTTTCACTTTTCACTTTCATGCTTTGGAGAAGGAAATGGCAACCCATTCCAGTGTTCTTGCCTGGAGAATCCCAGGGATGGGGGAGCCTGGTGGGCTGCCGTCTATGGGGTCACACAGAGTCGGACACGACTGAAGTGACTTAGCAGCTTAGCAACAACTGAGGCTTTAATTTATGATGCTAAAAGAATGGTGGGGGACTAATGAAAGAATCTACTGTATCTCGTTTATATGATTTGAGAATAAAACTTAAATAATATTTTCAGCATAGAAGGAATTTGAAGCCTAGCAGCAATCAGCATGTTACAATATACTCCCGTGATTCAATCAGCTCTATAGCCGGAGTCTAAATATTGGGCCGTTAGTATTTAGAGAGAGGGTGTCTTCTGCCGAATGATTTTGACTCATATGGCAGTTCAACTCCGACTTCAGGCATTTACAGTATCTGCTTCAAGGGCATTCATTAGTATTGACAGTCTATGTGACTGAAATTTGGCTGTAATAGCAGTCTCTCTCTACATCCCCTGGTTCATTTTTTCCTTCCAACAAGAGCCATTGAAAACCTTCCAAATTTAAAGCTTAGAGCCGACAGGACAAGCAAGTAAGGATATCAGTTGGAACACATCAGATCTGGACTCAGAGTGAATGTCAGCTTCAACTGACAGGACTGAAACAGAAAACGGGGAAATGGCGGGGGTGGGGGTGCAGACAGACTTTTCACATTCTTATTCTAGAGAGTATGCTGAGTGAGTGTAATATGGTGTGTTCAAGAAACACCTGTAAAGCCACGGTAATCATCACGCTGGATGATGTGGCAACATTCAACTCACATCTCCTATCAGGAATTCAAGCAGCTTTGGACTACTTTATGAAATGACAATTTCTTACCTGGAAAGTTGGGTTCTGTGACTAAGGCCCTTACTATTACTAAGGCAAGTGTTTTTTTGTTTTTCTTTTAACCTCTGGGCTCTTGAGTTGCTGGTCCCAGTGAGTCTGGGAAGAAACAGGTTAGAAGGCGCTTCTCTAGCCAGGGTTTGATGAAAAGATTGCATATGGACAGAGGTTAAAGGAGATTCCAGATTCTACTTTCCTGACTTGTACCAAGTCCCTAGTACAAAGCCAATGTCAGTCAGACATGCACTGCAGCTATCCGAAGTGGTGTGATTATGAAAATAACTTGATTAGTATCGTCTGAATGTGGGCTGCTGATTAATCATCATTGAAATTAGGGCTATGAGATAAGGACATCACTTGTGCCTTATTTTTACTTGTTAAGAGGGTGTCTAAGGAAAATGAGACCATATGACTTGAAAAACAGGAGTGAGTGCTCTAGTTCTGAGCTTACTGGTGATGAAACTGGGAAAAACTCCGAGTTTGTTTTCACATTTTACAAAGGGTAAATGGTGTCTCTCCTCCCAGGGGATTCTGAGAATCGAGTCAGAATGTGTGTGTAAATTTATTTTTCAAGCTCTATGAGTGCTAACTGAAGGATACAATCTTCTTCTCCAACCTCTTCATTAGCATTGCCACTATCTCCATGCAGCCTCTGTCTACACGGCCTCTTAGGAGCTTCCATAACATGCTGGAATTTTTGTTCAATTTCAGAGCTTTAGCTATTATCCTTTTCATTCTAAGGCTAACTTTAAGAAGCACAGAGTGAATTAAAACATCTCCATCACTGATGTTAAATTGCAAACTAAAACCATTCTCACTAAGAAAAGTATAAGGCAAATAGCAGATGTTGGCAGAGGACTGGACTTTTGAAATTAGGTTCAATCTATGATTTATCTTCTGGTTTCTCTCCTTTAATTATATGGCCATAATTAGTTCAGTGAACACTGTCCCTGCTCTAAGGTTGCATTAGGTTAGTCATATAACACACAACATCCTCGCTGGAAAACTTCAACCATCAACACCTCAGGAACCTAGCTACCAAATATGCTGTTCCACAAACGTGAACTTTCCATGTCATTGACTCTTCCTCGGAAGGCCAAAATTAAAACGAAATGAAACGAAACAAAAACAATTTTCACAAAGCTTGCTGACTTGCCGCTTTCTTTGCCCTGTGCTTCTATCTAGGGAAGATGCCATGAGTTAATGACATATGTAGGCCTAGGTGGCCCTTCCATACACAATCGCATCCTGTTAGGCTTGTGTATGTCCTTGCTGTTTCCTTCCAATGCTGCCTGTCACTTCTGGAAGATAATTCCATCCTTGATTACTAACAGCAAGAGTTTTGAGAAAGCTACTGGTGCTAAGATATTTCCTGCTTACTAATCTGGGATGTTTGAGGTCTCTAGAAACCTAACCTCACTAAGTGGTGTGTTACTGTGGCATGAAGGGGCTGTCACTTTCCCCCTTCATTTAACACTGGAGGAAAGAAAAGTGTTCAGACAAAATTTAATTAACAATAATAGTTGGCTTAGTTTGATAATTATACTTTGACACTAATAGACATTCTTAGGGGAAAATATAGTTTTGAATGCAGGAGGCAAAGCAATAAAAATTGGTAACTGACACTACTTTGTTCCTGACAGTAATTTCTAATATTCGTGCTATTTGATCCAATCCATCTAAGCTCTGTCTAAAGGCAGGTAAACTGACCACGGAGGATGCTGCATGACTCCACTGGAAGTCATTCGCCTTCCCTGTGAAGCTCTGATACCTCCCCAAGTTCCTAGACTTCTGGCTCACAGCACATTGTAATTGTCAGCCTTGGTGCTTATGACACTGAACAGTTCTTTGATCATTCTTTACAGGCTGGTATTCCCGTTCTTTACAGGCTCGTTTCCTTTTCTTAAAAATCCTGATCTAGATGCAACTGCCAGCACTGCCAGTTATTAGCTAAATCTTGAAAAAGTTACTTAAGCTCTTGTAGCCTCACATTTTACACAAATAAAATGGGTCTAAAAATTATTTTAGCTCCTTGAGAATAGTTATACTATCTTTATCTTTGTATTCTCAAAGCATAATACAGGGTCAGTTTATAGAGCAAGTATTCAATCAATGATAGTTGAATGGAGTTACTAATGAAGGGCTTTAAGACCTTTATGCTGAGGAACTCTCACTTGTGGAGACAAGTCGCTTAACATCAAACATTAAGTTGCACCTGTGTGTGTGTGTGTTTGTGTGCGCTCACGCACGTGCATGTGTTCAGTTCACTTCCATTCAGTCGCTCAGTCATGTCCGACTCTTTGTGACCCCATGAGCTGCAGCACGCCAGGCCTCCCTGTCCATCACCAACTCCCGGAGTTCACCCAAACCCATGTCCATTGAGTCGGTGATGCCATCCAACCATCTCATCCTCTGCCATCCCCTTCTCCTCCTGCCTTCAATCTTTCTCAGCATCAAGGTCTTCTCAAATGAGTCAGCTCTTTGCATCAGGTGGCCAAATTGTTGGAGTTTCAGCTTCAACATCAGTCCTTCCAATGAACACCCAGGACTGATCTGCTTTAGGATGGTCTGTCTGGATCTCCTTGCAGTCCAAGGGACTCTCAAGAGTCTACTCTAATACCACAGTTCAAAAGCATCAATTCTTCGGTGCACAGCTTTCTTTATAGTCCAACTTTCACATCCATACATGACTACTGGAAAAACCATAGCCTTGACTAGACGGACTTTTGTTGGCAAAGTAATGTCTCCGCTTTTTAATATGCTGTCTAGGTTGATCATAACTTTCCTTCCAAGGAGTAAGTGTCTTTAATTTCATGGCTGCAGTCACCATCTGCAGTGATTTTGGAGCCCAGAAAAATAGTCTGACACTATTTCCACTGTTTTCCCATCTATTTGCCATGAAGTGATGGGACCAGATGCCATGATCTTTGTTTTCTGAATGCTGAGGTTTAAGCCAACTTTTTCACTCTCCACTTTCACCTTCATCAAGAGGCTTTTTGGTTCCTCTTCACCTTCTGACATAAGGGTGGTGTTATCTTCATATCTGAGGTGATTGATATTTCTCCCGACAATCTTGATTCCAGCTTGTGTTTCATCCAGCCCAGCATTTCTCATGATGTACTCTGCATATAAGTTAAATAAGCAGGGTGACAATATACAGTCTTGAGATACTCCTTTTCCTATTTGGTACCAGTCTGTTGTTCCATGTCCAGTTCTAACTGTTGCTTCCTGACCTGCATACAGGTTTCTCAAGAGGCAGGTCAGGTAGTCTCAGAATTTTCCATCTCTCTCAGAATTTTCCACAGTTTATTGTGATCCACACAGTCAAAGGTTTGGCATAGTCAATAAAGCAGAAATAGACATTTTTTCTGGAACTCTCTTGCTTTTTCCATGACCCAGTGGATTTTGGCAATTTGATCTCTGGTTCCTCTGCCCTTTCTACAACCAGCTTGAACATCTGGAAGTTCACGGTTCACATATTGCTGAAGCCTGGCTTGGAGTATTTTGAGTATTACTTTACTAGTGTGTGAGATGAGTGCAATTGTGTGGTAGTTTGAGCATTCTTTGGCATTGCCTTTCTTTGGNGTGGATTTTGGCAATTTGATCTCTGGTTCCTCTGCCCTTTCTACAACCAGCTTGAACATCTGGAAGTTCACGGTTCACATATTGCTGAAGCCTGGCTTGGAGTATTTTGAGTATTACTTTACTAGTGTGTGAGATGAGTGCAATTGTGTGGTAGTTTGAGCATTCTTTGGCATTGCCTTTCTTTGGAACTGGAATGAAAACTGACCTTTTCCAGTTGTGTGGCCACTGCTGAGTTTTCCAAATTTGCTGGTATATTGAGGGCAGCATTTTCACAGCATCATCTTTCAGGATTTGAAATAGCTCAAATGGAATTCCATCACCTCTACTAGCTTTGTTTGTAGTGATGCTTCCTAAAGCCCACTTGACTTCACATTCCAGGTGTCTGGTTCTAGGTGAGTGATCACACCATCATAATTAAATGTGCTCAGTGGTATCCAACTCTTTGTGACCCCACTGCCTGTAGCCTGCCAGGCTCCTCTCTTTATGGACTTTTCCAAGCAAGAATAACGGAGCAGGTTACCATTTCTTACTCCAGGTGATCTTCCTGATCCAAGGATCGAACCTGAGTCTCTTGCATCTCCTATATTGACAGATGGGTTCTTTACTACTGAGCCACCTGGGAAGCCCTGTACCCATATCTCACATTAAATAAAGTTGTGAGTGAGAATTAAAAATATCAAGAATTTTCATAATTTTGCTTTTGAAATGATTGATTCCAATCATCTGTTGTATTCTGAAGCTATCATTTTCTTTTCCATGGCTTGACCATGTTCATAAGGCTCTTGAAAAGAAGCAGGCCTTAATAATGTGCCTCCAGTGGTCAACAGAGCAACTAGCCCTGCTTCCAGAGGTTCCTGACCTTCTGAGAGAGAAAGACATAGGTACGTACAAGGACAGCACAGTGTGGTGAAAGCTGTGAGTCACGGGATGCTAATGAACTGTGGGAACCTGGAGGAGGTGGTAATGTCTCTGTTGCGATGGGGGCGCATAGTCCAGAGAGGATGAAGAGGAGACCTTGGAAAGAAGGATCCTGGCATGTTTGGAACAAAGGGAAGAGTGTGACATGCTCTGAAGAGGCACAGGAAGGGGCGCTTTCTAGAAAGGTCATTAGGTCCAGATAGTGAAGGACACTGTATGCCAGGCTAAGGAATTTGCACTTTATCTTGTAATTAATAGGGAGCCATTAAGTGATTTTAATCCAGGGAGTGATATGATCACACCTGTGTTTTGGAAGATAACGTCTGTGCAGAGAGGGAGGGAAGGCAGGAGGTGGGAAAAGGCTGGAGCCAAGAAGATCAGTTAAGAGACTTCAGTCACTGAGTACTCGCAGCTGATAAGAGCCAAGTAAGGGAATCCGGAGGGGGACGGCAGAGCTCAGGGTGGGAGGAGGGAGGGATTAGGAGGGATGGGGAGCCCTTCCAGGTGAGGCACATCAGTGGGCTTTCAGCTTCTTCAAGGGGGCCCTGAGCACTCCTCAGTCATCTCTGCGTAACTCCAGCTCGTGTTTAGTGACCTTCTAAGAAAAGATCAGAAGGAGGTGGAAGGCAGATTACACACCCATTCTCATCACTGATCACCAACGTTCACCCCTGAGAGGGGTTTTTGTAGCCTCACTTGTACCAAAAAGGGAATTAGGAAACTTGGGTGTCCCACCCCCACCCCAACCGTCATCTCCAACGTGTGCACGCGTGTGTGCTAAGTTGCGTCAGTCATGTCCGACTCTGTGTGACTCCGTGGACTGTAGCCCTTGGGGTTCCTCTGTCCACAGGATCTTCCAGACAAGAATACTGGAGTCGGTTGCCATGCCCTGTTCCAGGGGCTCTTCCCGACCCAGGGATCGAACCCATGTCTCATTATGTCTCTTGCATTAGCAGGTGGGTTCTTTATCACTAGTGCCACCTGGGAAGCTCTCATCCCCAGTAAGGCTTTGCTATTCAGTGTGGTCGACCGGCAGTTTTGAAAATCCCTGTGAGCTGACTGAAAATACAGACTCTTAAATCATATCAGACCGACTGAGTCAGACTCTGTAATTTAACTAGAGACCTGGATCATTCATATGGACATTACAGTTGGAGGAGCTCTGGCCTAGAGTGCAGTATTCTGTCATGATCATAAACATTGAGACGGATGGCTTAAGCAAGGAAGATCACAGAAAGAAGTGTGCTGTTCCTGAACAATAGTTTTGAAGGAAACTAGTAATCAGTGAGTCATGGGATGAAGAAGAACGTGAATCTCCATGGCCAAGTGAGGCCCACCTCGAAGTATAAACACAGCTTTCAGCAACTTCTCTGTATATAAACACTGACTTTAAAATTCCAGTTTGCATCATGGTGATAAGTTGACACGGGACACGGGCACTTCATAAAGTCAACAGGAATTAGAATCTCAGGTTCTTCCTCAAGTTTCAGAGAACAACCACTGCATAAATGAAAAATCCTCTCTCAAAGCAGCTGGCTGACTGCAACCAAAGCAAACAGATTATTCTGCATTCAGTTGCAAAAAACCCTGACTTCTTCCAGCCAGTGCTCTCACACTCAGTGGGTTTGTCACTTTGCATGCCGCACCCTGGTTAGTTTTTGCTTCTTCAGTTTTATTGTTATTGTATGTTTTGTGCTCCTGTGCATCGAGCCAGTGAAGACAAAACAACAAACGAGAAAATAAAACAAGCGGTCCAAAATGGAAACTGAAAAGAGGCTGCCTAGGTTTGTTATGAAAGTGATGAGATTCAATTATATGATCTGAAGGGAGGGGGGGGAAAAGCTACACTATCCCATTAGAGTAGGCCTTTTTCACTCTCTGTCCAGGAGATAAAATTTGCTGCAAAAATATAGGTAATGACATAAACAGACGTTTAAGGGAAATAATAAGAGTCTTAAGCTGGAGGTAGAAAAAAGCGGGCACATGGAACTCTGCTCAATGTTACATGGCAGCTTGGATGGGAAAGGAGTGTGGAGGAGAATGGATCTTTTCACTGTTCACCTTAAACTGTCACAACACTGTTAATCAGTTATACCACAATACAAAATAAAAAGTTAAAATAAAATGCCTAAAACATTAAAAAAAAAAAAAAAGAATTTTGACCACTGTGTAAGTTTCTTAGCAAACTTTTATAATTTTTTTTGGCAGGAGGGGAGTGAGGACAGACCAGCCCAACAGTGATTGCCACCACTGAGTTTCTGTTCTGGTTCCTTAATAAACGGTGATTGCAATCGGTTCTCACTTCACTCCTCTAACTTGTGTGCTATATGAAAGCTTTCAGGATTTTGACTGCTGGCACACCCAGATGACTTTCTTGCAGTGGGAGCAGATCTCTGAAGGGTTTTCTGTAGGGTTACCAAAGTGCAGTTTCAGAGAGAATACTGTTCTGAATTTCAGTCTCTTAAAAAAGTTGTTAGGTTTACGGCCAGTCACGCTTGTCACATTTAGTGTGTGAATTACAGACTTTTGGTGGAAAACAGTTAAAAACTCCACAGTTGTGCACAGCCATAATTTCTGCAGAGAAAAGACCAACAATTGCGGAACTTTATTACTACTACTTTTCATATATAAGATGCAAAAATCAACTCTTCCACATTATACGGTGTTCCTTTTAAAAAAAAAATACAGAGAAATAAAAAAGAAAACCTCTAATGGGCTACTTGCTGTTCTATTCACTTTTTAGATTTGTCAATTTCTGAGTGACTGCCAGCACCAGGGACTCTTTGTAACACCTTGTACTTGGGGTATAATAAAAACATGAAATGATTAAAAATACTGTGAGTGTAGCCACAGAAGGGACTATATATTCTGGGCCCTAAGGAAGGACGTTTCTTTGCAGAATCAGACAGACTCCATTTATGATATTAAATTGTTGCACTATTCACTCTCCAGGCTGGAAGCTTCCTGACATGTCAAAAGCACTAATGTTTCCAAAGCACACATTAGAACATTAACCTTTAGGATGCTGGTGTCCTCTAGCCTTGTAATTCAGAGTGCTGGAATTAGATATCCAGTTCTATGGCACTGCTTACATGTCCCCGATGTCGCTATGTCAGAAAATATTTCATTTTCCTAATTCATCTGTGAGTCAACAAAAGTATGACGACCGTAGAGTTTGTAAGCAGAATACATTATTAATGTAAATGGTAGGGTTAAATAACAATAATAATAAACATCAACTAAATGCTGCTTCTCTGAACCATAACTCTGTGCCAGGCACCGTGCTGATCCTTTTGCCACACCTGTGGTTCTCAACGTGTTCTGGCATGCATGAGAATCTTGGCCCCACTCTGGGGTTTTAAATTTGGCAGGTCGGGGCCCAAACATTTGCATTCCCGGTAAATTCCCAGGCGATGTGATGCTGCTACCCTAGGGACCATAATTTGAGAACTGGCATGCGTCATCTTATTGAATCCTTCACTGCGTCCATTTTACGGACAAGGAAACTGAGGCTCTGAGAAGAGCTCTGATACTTCATAGCTGCCTACATCAAGATACTTAACTTTTCCAGGTCTCCGTGAGGGTGACCATTCCCATTAGGAGTTTACTCATGGCCAAATCTTGTCCTTTCTCTCTAAACGTCCCCCTGACTTCATCCGAATGTTAATCCGTGTCCCTTTTCTGCCGCCCATTACTATAGTACCGTATCAGCGCAGATTTATGATCTGCCAGCAGTGCTGTGACTAGATGTCATCCCTGTCTTTCTATTACTCCGATATTGATAGATAAAACTCTGTGGTGATGCATCGCGTGCCCTTTCAAAGGTTACTGCCAGCAGATGCTAGGAACCAATACCGTTCTTATTTGTCACAAACCACAAGAAAACCATGGCAAACAAGGCTCAATGAAAGGCCTGTGAACAGGTCAAAGGGAGGGTTCCACAGGCACGGTGTCACCATGGTGTCCCTACCTAACCTGGAACCTGCTTGGGAGCTCAACCATCTGTTGAGGATTTGGGCCATATAATATAGTGGGGCTCAGAACTAGGCCCTGGGCCCAACACCACCTCTGGTGATCCTTTGTCATGGGAGCTAAGGTCAAAAGATGTTAAAAATCTAATTTTATTATAACACGCAGCCAAGATGGATAAGATTATTTGAGCTCTTTGAGGGCAAAGGCTAAATAAATCTAGGAGATATGGTAGGTTTACATACCTGCTGTTTTCTCCATCCATCTTTCAATAGGAAGAGTCTTAGTTTAGGCAAAAATGAACTTAAAAAGCACAATATTTTCATTTTTTAAATGCTAGTAACTCAATGCATTAAGAAAACCAAATAGTAGTTATAGACACCCTAGAAAAACTTTTGTTTGTTTGTTTTAATGAGGGCAAGTCAACTTTCTAACTTGATTTTTTTTCTCCAAAGGAAAATTGCTTTATCTACAGAGAAAAGCAGGCCTAGGGTCCCGCTGAGCATTCCTCAGGGATCAATGCAAAGAAATAGAGGAAAAGAACAGAATGGGAAAGACTAGAGATCTCTTNGTTGAAACTCCCAATACTCTGGCCACCTGATGCGAAGAGCTGACTCATTTGAAAAGACCCTGATGTTGGGAAAGATTGAGGGCAGGAGGAGAAGGGGACGACAGAGGATGAGATGGTTGGATGGCATCACCAACTCAATGGACATGGGTTTGGGTAAACTCCGGGAGTTCGTGATGGACGGGGAGGCCTGGCGTGCTGCGGTTCATGAGGTCGCAAAGAGCCGGCTGAAGGGTCCCCGTATGCTTCTTAAAGTCTACACCTTCAAGTCTGAGTACAGCCCAAATGGAGGTAAAGGAAGGTTTCCTCAAAAGACTACGATCGTGTCATCCACAGAGCTCCTGGACTCTTCTGCATCCTTGCCTCGGGCTCCACGCCTCTCCTCCACATTTCACCTTGGTGCCAGCCTCCCGTTTGCCTAGTTCTGTCTCAAGTCCTGGTGCCTTCATCAACTGACTTGCTTCTCCATCATCTACTCCAGTTTCAAGACAGCAGCTCTTCTTCAACCTCTTGTTTGCATGTGCTTGGAAAGGCTTCTCTGGCTGGATCTTAAAACAGCCTCTAATGATCTACAGACACAGAATAAGTCTGGGCAGGCAGGGCTCAGCATTTTAAGAACTGGTCCCTTCCTTGGTTTGACACCTAAGCATATTGTTATCAGGAAGGTCCCAGTGCAGCCAGTGGACCTCTGTCTTTGTGCCTGATGACCCAAGTGGCCTAGGTCAGACCTCGGTTTTTGGCATAATGATGGCCACAGTTGCTGACAACAGGTGAAATGGCCACATGAGAATGACCGACACTGACAGATGAGGAATCATGCTTATTTACCAGGTTATAATCGATTTTCAGAAAAGATTTCCAAATGCTTTTAACGAGACTATCAGCACCTTTTTGGAATTTGCAATGTAAAATTCACTCACTTGTTACACAGGCCAAATAGTTTTCAATGCTTGAGACTTACAAGCCATGAGGCAGGAGCCATGAGGGGGGCTAAGTGTCCTGAGAGTGTACACCTCAGGACTGAAGCAATTACCAAAGTACTACCGAAGCAATGTTTTTTTCTTTTTCTTCCCTGCATGAAACTATCAAAGACATTATTTAAAAACATACTGAGAAAAGGTACACAAAATTGAAGCTAATATGAGCTTATTATTTATGCCAAACAAGACGACTGAGGCTAACTTTCCTAAGAATTTTCTAGGAAAGATTCTCATCTTGTGTGTGTGTTAGCTGATCAGTCGTGTACAACTCTTTGCGACTCCATGGACTATAACCTATCAGGCTCCACTATCCATGGAATTCTCCAGGTAAAAATACTGGAGTGGGTAGCCGTTCCCTTCTCCTGGATCTTCCTGACCCAGGGACCAAACCCGGGTCTCCCACATTGCAGGCAGCTTCTTTACCAGCTGAGCCACCAGGGAAGCCCCATCTTACTGAAGGCATTTGTTATTAAACCTCTGCATTAGGAGTCCTGAGACCCCTATGTGACCACTTTTAAGAACTAATATTCTTCACAAAAATTTATTCTAATTATAAAAATCACGCATATTCTGAGTAAAATAAAGTATAAACAAAAAAATCCCACAGTTCTGAAGTAATCATTTTTAATATTTTAGTGTAGTTCTTTACATAAATGGGATGTACATGTGTGTACGTGCCTGCCTGTGTGTGTATAAAATTCTTAATTACTAAATTACTGATACATCATATTAGTATACCAGAAAAGCAATTTAGATATCCTGCTCTTGTTATAAATTTAGATTGCTTCTAAATTTTATGATTCTAACAAATGTTACAAGAAATTCCTTTTGCAAATATATTTGTTCTGATTTCAGTGTATATCAAGAACATCTTTTTACATCAAAAATTTCATGGACTCCAATGTAGTTTTACTACTCAATTAAAAAAAAAATCACAGTAGCATCTATATAGCTTATAATACGTATTTTTACATATAGCTTATTATTACGTATTTTGAGTTGTAATAATAATAATGATTCTAACCCAAAGGGATTTGAAGATGCTTCAGTCTCATACAAAAACTATGCAGTAGGACTTCTCTGGTGGTTAAGAACCCACCTGAAAATGGGTTCGATCCCTGGTTGCGGAACTAAGATCTCACATGCTGCAGAGCAACTCAGCCCAGGCAGTCACAACTACTAAGATCATGCATCACAGAGAGTTCGTGCTCCGCAATGAAAGATGCCACATAATGCAATGAAGGTCCCACATGCCGCCACTAAGACTCGAAGCAGACAAGTAAATTAACTAAAAAACAAACAAACAAAACTATGTCGCATTCCTCTGGATCCGAGGCACAAAAAAACAATTATGACACTGTTCTTGTTTTAAAGGCATTCAGAAACTAAGAAAATGAAATCAACTTCTAAATTTAGGTCATAAGTATGTTGTTCCTATAGGAAACACTGAAAACCCTTTAACTGAAAGACTAAACAATGAATTTACTCATATTGCAAGGGGTGACCAGGGAACCCTTTCTAGTCTTAACTGGGTTAAGTGCCACTGTTATGTGGTCCCATAAACACTTGTCCTATTTCAGCACCTGTTTAAACCCCTACATGCCCCATGAAACTGTGATACTAACAGAAACAAGGGATGACCAAATACTTCCTCTGACACAAGCACTTTCCACNAATTTACTCATATTGCAAGGGGTGACCAGGGAACCCTTTCTAGTCTTAACTGGGTTAAGTGCCACTGTTATGTGGTCCCATAAACACTTGTCCTATTTCAGCACCTGTTTAAACCCCTACATGCCCCATGAAACTGTGATACTAACAGAAACAAGGGATGACCAAATACTTCCTCTGACACAAGCACTTTCCACCTAGTCAAGGCTATGGTTTTTCCAGTGGTCACGTATGGATATGAGAGTTGGACTATAAAGAAAGCTGAGCACCGAAGAAGTGATGCTTTTGAACTGTGGTGTTGGGGAAGACTCTTGAGAGTCCCTTGGACTGCAAGGAGATCCAACCAGTCCATTCTGAAGGAGACGAGTCCTGAATATTCACTGGCAGGACTGATGCTGAAGCTGACACTCCCATACTTTGGCCACCTGATGCGAAGAACTCACTCAGTGGAAAAGACCCTGATGCTGGGAAAGACTGAGGGCAGGAGAAGGGGATGACAGAGGATGAGATGGTTGGATGGCATCACTGACTCAACGGCCATGAGTCTGAGTGAACTCCAGGAGTTGGTGATGGACAGGGAAGCCTGGCGTGCTGCAGTCCATGGGGTCGCAAAGAGTAGGACACGACTGAGCGACTGAGCTGAACTGAAGCACTGTCCAAGCTCTGCAAAGGAAGAGCATGTGTGTCTTCTATACCACCACCACATTTTCAGGACTCCATACAGTGTCTGGCAGCAAATATTTGCTGAGTGGATGAAAAAATAAATAAGTGAATAAAAGAGAATTCAACCGACCATTTTTTTTTAACCTTAACTTTTCTATGCTCTTAAGGTGTCATATTCTTAATATGTTATTTGGAAATGCTTTAAGACTTACAGAAAAGTTGCAAAAATAGTAGAGTTCTTATAACCTCCTTTCTCCTAATGTGAACATCTTATTTAAACAAGGCACAATGATCAAAACTGTGAAATTAACATTGTGAATGCCACTGCCTCACCTGGACAGTTTGAAGAGTACTGTTCGGCTATTTTGTCACATGTCCCTCCACTTAGGTTTCATTGATGTTTTCACATAAATTGATTGAGGTCATGGGTCTGGGGCAAGAATACCACAGAGGTCATGTGCCCTTCTCACAATATTTTGCATGTGTGCGCGCTCAGTTGTGTCTGACTCTTTGTGATCCCACAGACTGTAGCCTACCAGGCTCTTCTGTCCATGGGATTTTCCAGGCAAGAATACAGGAATGGGTTGCTATTTCCTCCTCCAGAGATCTTCCTGACTCAGGGATCAAGCCCACGTCTCTTGCATCTCCCGCACGGGCAGACAGTTCTTTACCACTTGCCACTGGGGAAGCCTTTCTCACAAGACGTCAGCCTAGACACTATATCAGTCTCTACTGGTGATGTTAACCTTGGCCACTTGGTTATGCTGGCGTATGCCAGGTTTCACCTTGGGAAAAAACCATTTGTCTCTCTCTGGTAGAATTAGAGTCACTAAAGTTCTGTCCAAGAGAGGACAGAACCTCTAGGTCTACCTCCTAGAGGCAGAAATCTAAAGAATTTGTGGATATGTATATATATACACATTGAAATCACAAGAGTAATTAATAAATATTTTGGGGGAGATACTTTGAGGCCATGCAACTATCCTCGTTCTCCATCAACTTTTGCTCATTAATTTTAGCATTCATGGATGGATCTTGCCTGTAGCAATCACTACTATGGTGTTCAAGTGGTAATTTTCTATTTCTCCTACTCCTTTAATTGAATTTGTCTTGCGTAGAAGAGTTTTCCCTTTCTTCCTAACCATTTACTTATTCAGATATTTATTTACATTAGTATGGACTCAAATGGATGTTTATTTTATTCTTTGATTTTAATCCAATACTATCATGATTAATATTATTCAGCAAATTGTTCCTTCTTGGCCGGGCAGTGCTCTTTCTATTACAGCCGGCCCAACAAAATTAGGGAGAGCTTAAAACTAAGTTAGCAGTGAAAACAGGTAAACAGTGGGGGGGGGGGCGGGAAGCCAATCGAACATCATTTTTGAAATAGATTTTAGAAAAATATAATTAGAGGAAAAGTACATCATTGCTTCAAAATAAGAACAATAATAACAAAAGATTTGGGAATCTGCNTTAAAAGAAAGTTAGCAGTGAAAACAGGTAAACAGGTGGGGGGGGGGCGGGAAGCCAATCGAACATCATTTTTGAAATAGATTTTAGAAAAATATAATTAGAGGAAAAGTACATCATTGCTTCAAAATAAGAACAATAATAACAAAAGATTTGGGAATCTGCCTTAATACTATATTTACAGAAACCTTTTCTAATTCCAATGAGAAGGACCATTTACATTCTTATAAGGCAGCTGGGAGGTAAGAACACACTAATAGGAGGAAGATGAGATAGAGAGTCAAATTCTAAGAGACTCAGATGCTCCCTGCAGACTGCAGCCTCCACTCTGTATGTTTAAATATTACTCAATTAAGATCAACATTCATTTTTTATTAATATTCTTCTGAGACAATGGCTCTTTTATCTGTGTTTTATCTTCCAGCTACATTAAGACCAAGGACACTCTAGCAGAAGATCTAAAGGAGGAGACCCTGATGAATTGGGAGTTTAAAATACAAATGGAACTTCCTTTGTCTGTCTTGACTTGTTTTATTAACATCTGAAGGTTGATTTATAGCAGATTAGCAGGCAGGAGAGGACTGTTTGTCCAATCACTTTACTTAACACACACAATTAGAAAAAACAAACATTAAAAACCCGGCTCCCTTCTATGGGCTAATAGGTGGCACTTCAGTTCTAAAATAGTCACTTCCATCCCCAGTACCTACTGCAGTGACCGAGGACAGGTGCACCCTATCTCAAAACCACAGAAAAGCACTGTGTACAAAACACTGGTTTAAGAGACCTAGTTTTCCCATAAACACAATGAAAGCTCCTGTCCAAGGACGTCTGTGGTGGGAACGGTGAAGTCAGATGGACCCAGGATCAAATCCTGTTTCCACGTGAAGCTCTGTGACTTTGAGGAAGTAATTTCACCGAAGCCTCAATTTTGTCACCTACAGAAATGGAACTGTTGAAACAAATATTGTAATGATATTGCTATATGTGGAATTAAAAAAAAAATAACAGAAATGAATTTACATAGAAAACAGTAATAGACCCAAAGATATAGATAACAAACTTATGTTAAATGAAGGGATGACTGTACCCAGGGCCTGAGAATACAATATAAGGGTTCAGTAAACACTGGGATTGTACGATAATAATGATGGTTTCTCTTAAGATTCTCATTTCCTAAAACACGGGGATAAGCTGTAAGTGGGGTGACTTCAGTTACCAAATAGGAATGCCATGGAAGTAAGCAGGTGGTTACCCTTCTCTATCTCTTAGGAAGGAAATGGATAGATGCAAAACCATTACATCCATTAGTAATGAAAAGCTGGTCAGAAAGAAGAAAAATTTATGGCATGAAGTAGACTTGTATTTGCACTTGAAATGAAGTAGGTTAGACTGCCTCGGGTTTATCTGGAGAACAATGGTCTGATAATTTTTAAAATCAAGGAATCCTAATATCCGTCCACTTGTTTTTAGGAATTCAATAAAGGTGAGTCTAACCTCTGTGAGGGTAGGAACTTGTATATTTTGTTCTTGGTTCCTTCTCCAGCACCTAGAAGAGCGCCTGGTTCTTTTTTTAAAAAAATTTATTTTCTTAAAGTATAGTTGATTTACAATGCTGTGTTAATTTCTGCTGTATAGCAAAGTGATTCAGTTATACAGACTTATGCATTTTTTCAAGAGTCTTTTCCATGATGGCTTATCACAGGATATTAAATATAGTTCCCTGTGCTACACAGTAGGACCTTGTTGTTTATCCTTCTTATATGTAACAGTTTGCCTCCACTAATCCCAAACTCCCAATTCATCCTTCCCCAACCCCGCTCCCCCTTGGCAATAGCAAGTCTTTTCTCTATGTCTGCGAGTCTGTTTCTGTTTTGTAGATAAGCTCATTTGTGTCATAATGTATTTTAAGATTCCACATAGAAGTGATGTTGTAGGATATTTGTCTTTCTCTTTCTGACTTACTTCACTTAGTATGATCATCTCTGGGAACATCCATGTTGCTGCAAATGAGAAGAATGCCTGGTTTTAATCGTGCCTGGCCTCTGTGTCTTATGCCAAAATCTGGGCCCTGTGGCTGCTGCATGCCTACTGTTGTTATGTTTTTAAGTTCTTGCAGTTTTATCCTTCCTAAAAGCAGCCACTGCCCTATTTCCCTCCAAAAAGAAAATGCTTTTCTGCATATATGTTCTTAAAGGCCCCAGCTCATTGATCCCTCAAAATACTGTGGCAAAGACTTCCTCCTCTCTACCATGGACAATCCCTTCCTGTGACTAAACACAGACACTCCTCCTGCAGTACAGAACGTCTTATCAGATGTTTTGGGGGCCATCAGTACACTGGGCAAAAACATGGTATCATGAGAAAGCACAGAAAATAATACATGTTGTAAATATTTTAATTTAAAAGTAATTAGCCTCCAATTAAAATAAATAAATTTAAAAAACCATAGAGCTGTACTTTTACTGACCAACCTCTTACGTAAAATCCAAGCCTTTTCTTTCAAGTGCTTTGAGACTCAGTGAGGTTGCTTCTTAGTGAGCATATAACTCAACCAGCGGGACACCATCCTTAAACTATGGTCCCTGGACCACAGTCTCACAGTATATGGAAAACCTGTTAAAAATCAAATTCTCAGGCTCCCATCAAGATCTACTGAGTCAGTAACTCTCAGTGTGAGGCCCGGCCATCTGTTTCAATAAACTTCCAGGTGAGTCTGATGACTCCTGAAGCCTGAGCAGCACTGTGGTGACAGATGAGATGTACAAGTGTAGATGGGTAGCCTCTACCTGCCAACATCCGGTGCACCGTGGGCATCAACCAAGGATATGCAGAGTGTCTGGGTGCACCAATTACTCCAGTGAAACAGTTACTTACATTAAGATAAACACAGCATTATCAGCTGTGCCTTAATATCAGGCAACTGTCCTTTAGAGTGTCTTTGACAGATGCTGTTCATAACCACAACCTGCATCTTTTCTGAGCCATATCTAACATTCACAACTCCCAGTTATTCTGGTTTTCAGCTGGGATCTCTGAACAAGGCTTCCTGTGCTACGCTACTCTGCCTGTGGCCTCCTGTTAGGAGAGATGAGAGAAGTATCCATCAGCCAGTGGGGGTGGTGGGCTCACACCTCCAGCCACGCACGACTGGACCACAGAGGAGGTTGGGTACCTTGCCATGAAGCAAACCATGACATACACGGTGTGCTATTTTCCACATTTACCAACTTAATACCTGCTCCATGCAAACCAAAGAACAGCACTCTTTTCTTCTACTACTCGCTAATTTATAGCCACATGAGTATAAACATCTTCCTGGGTTCTTTCATCATTCATAACTTTGTTCTGTCAGTAATATCTGTCATCCTTTGTAGTTCACTAAGCTCTTTCAAACCTGAGATATCTTTATTTCTAAATGGAATCTGAGATGAATTTTGATAAACATGCATTTTGTAGCTTAATAAAAAAGGGATTTTCCCCCTTAACTACCTGAATACATAAATGTTTAAAAAGTTTCTGAAACCTGCCTTTGCATCAGACATTGAAAATTCAATGTCAAAATAATATTAAAAATACACAAAACTGTAGGAAATTGTTTTAACCATGATGTGATAAATAATAAATCAGAATACAAGTTACTCTGCGATTATGGGTTTTCTCCATTCTTTAAGCTTCTCGCCTGTTCCACATCAGTGGATCGACAGCCCTTTAGTTTAACAATTATGCACAGAGGCAATCTTGTTAGGACTTGATAAAACACTGTCACTGTCTTTGTTCCTGCCATGCAAAGATGCTACGGTAAAAGCTAGAATGTACCGAGCTGCCTCCACTAAGGCGATGTGCCCAAACAAGAAAGTTAAAGCAGAGTTCCAATGGACTGAACGTAAGTTGAAGGGCTTGAGGGCACGTGTAGGTGACATCACTCAAGTGTGATTTTGTTTGTAGGTGACTCTATAATTAGAGCTCAGACTAACCGTTAGCTGGTTGGGCTGGCTGGTCCACCTTGCCCCTTTTTGGAAGCTAACGCATTTCAGGTGTGGAGCCTTTTCCCAAGAGCCGAGAGCTGCATTTTGAGCAGTGTATTCTCAGGCGAGGCCAGCCAGTCTGCTATCTCCTTGAGGGATATTTACCTACATATTCAGTTCAAATTTACAGTGCCTGGCTTGCGAATGAAATGCCACTTAAGAAGAGAATGCCATACCATTGTGGGAGATAAATCAAACAAGCACTTCTTATTTTAGCCCACGCTGGAAATCACACATTGCTAAAGCTGTATGTAGGTTATCGGCCCAACAGAAACACGTGCCACCCCTTTCAGCGCATTTCCCCAGCTACTACACAAACGAACCTAAAATTGCTTTCTTCCGCAGAAGTCTCCTCCCTGAAGAAACCAATTAACCCCTTTGATTCCTTTAAAGAATATGGTGACTGAAAGGCAAGCGAATTGGGTGGAAAGTGTAACCTTTGAGAACACTTTCAAAAGAAGGAAGATTTAGGAACACAACCCCTCCTCCACCCCGCCCCCTGGAGGTCAGAACTGTGTTTATGATACAGTCATGGGGCTGAATTCAAACCTCAGGGGAACAAGACTCGGTAACTAAGGTTGGTCTTGTGAACAGAAGGGTTATTTACTTCTGAGACTATATCGTTAACACGTATCAAACTCAGAGGAGTGGTGATGTCACATAGCAGCTCCCTTCTGCCGATGGTTTCACAGAATCATCTTGCAGTGAGTCTTTACCACGAATTGTTTTGCCGGTGGTGTTGATGGGTTTGCTCTGAATCGCTCATACCGCTGGCCTTGCAGGCGACAGCCCACATATTTAGGTGGCAGCTAGCTGGGGGTAGGAGGCTGGTGCCTAGGATTCTCAGCTGTGGATATCTACTCACAATACAGAGATGCTCTGTGTCCTTTCTTTCTTTCTTTTTTGCTTTCTAAAACTTTATTGCAACATAACTGTGCTTGAAGAAGTGAAGTGAAGTTGCTCAGTTGTGTCTGTTTCTTTGCGACCCCATGGGCTGTAGCCTACCAGGCTACCCCGTCCCTGGGATTCTCCAGGCAGGAATACTAGAGTGGGCTGCCATTTCCTTCTCCAAGGGATCTTTCCAACCCAGGGATCGAACCTGGGCTTCCCCTATTGCAGGCAGACGCTTTACCATCTGAGCCACCAGGGAGGTCCTTTAACTATGCTTACAGAAATATACTCATATGGGTTAATAGAATGCAATCTAACTTATCCTACACCGTTTGGACCAAAAACCTGGTACGTAGTTCGCTTCAAAAAACACAAAGGGTTTGCAATCTGGTTTTTCATCTATTACAAACGTATATAAAAGAGTCTTCATCAATTGCTACTAAAGCAAACAGCTAGAACCTTGAGGAATTAACCTTTGGTTTGCCTCTGAAAACTAACATGTATTGCACTGTAAAAGCTTATAAAACTGGTGCAATAAAACACTGTTGTCATGCTTCAAAGCCAGTTTACAAAGTTCAATAACTAATGGATACTGGTTGAAAACGGTGGGAAGAGCCTACGTATACTTGTGGACACAAAAGGTATCCAATCTAGTTAACATTACATGTAGATTCCAAATTACTTGAACCAAGGTTCAGATAAACTTTAAAATCTGAATGAACACTACCAATCCGCTGCATCTGCTGAAGTCAACAAGCAAACTCTGCATAGTAGGTGTTTTTCTGATTTGTGCAAAAAAGAAAATTTTCTTCCCCATAAAGACAATCTTGATTTTTACATTTGAGCTTTGGGTCCACTTGATTTGGCCATTGTACTGAAATATTCGCAGACCTGGGGATACGTAGTTCAGCTCGGGAGGTGAAAAAGATGCTGAAAAAATGATGGAGGCTTATTCTGTGACCTTCCTTTTCATGCAAAGAAAAAAGAAAAAAAACCTCTCACCATCACAATAAAACCAGTTTTTCTTCCTCTCCCCAGTCACTCTTAGAGTACCTATTAGTGCCAGGGAAGTGTTAGTCACTCAGTCGTGTCTGACTCTTTGCGACTGGCGTGGACTGTAGGCTCCTCAGTCCATGGGATTTCCCAGGCAAAAACAGTGGAGTGGGTGGCCATTCCCTTCTCCCGATGCAGGGATCGAACCCGGGTCTCCTGCACTGCAAGCAGATTCTTTATCATCTGAGTTACCAGGGAAGCCCAGGAAAAGGGCCACCAAAAACCTCCGGCTCTGTGCTCAATAAAAATGCCCCAGATGTGGGAGGAACAAAGGATCGCTGGCCTCCCGGCTCAGGGCCCTGCAAGCAGTAATGAGAGGACCCAGAGCCAGGCCCAGCACTGCGTCTGTTTATTGTCTGAACATTTTCTTCTTTGCTTTCTTGATGAAACTGTCAATCTTCATAATGGTGTTAGCAATCACAGGGATGTGCTGTGAAGCGGCTTTAAAGGCATCCGATAAAGAGAAAACCTGTGCTCTCCCGGTCCTGAGCTCCTCTTTAGAGTCAGTTAACCGGTGATAAGGTTGGGCATTCTGACTTGTACGGAGGACGAGAAATTTGACTTGGCAAGTCAAACTGCCAAGGTGGCCCCTGAGCTGGCCTCCTCTCAGTCCCTCACATGGGTGAAGCTGACATCACATCACTGCCCTGTTCTGGTTAGCTGCACTGACCAGCAGGGGCAGAACATGCTTGGGCATCACATGGGGACCAGTATGTTTGGATGCCCTGATTTGAAGTCTTTGTCTTGGCTCCTAGACTGGTGTTCCAAAAATAACTTGTCCTTTGTGGGAATTCCTTGGTGGTCCGGTGGTTAGGACTCTGCATTTTCACTGCCATGGCCTGGGTTCAATCCCTAGTTGGGGAATTAAGATTCTGCAAGCTATGAGGTGCGAACACACACACACACACACACACACACACACACGAGAGAGAGAGAGAGAGAGAAAGAAAACAGAATAACTATCTCCACACATGACTGAGCATCATGGTGTGACGTCAGCAGGCCGATTAAGCACCTTCAACATGCTGGCATGCAAGCAAATCCAAAGTAACCTGGTGCCCATGCTGTGCTCCTTATGGCAGGACAGGGACCCCGAGTGGTCAGTGAGAATGGCCCAGCTCCCTAAACTCCTCCTAGCCACTGTCAGAAACAACCCACAGACCTGAGCGTCTGGCGTTCCTTCCCAGGGCAACTCTATACCAGCAGCCTTCCCCGGCCAAGTGGGCAAACCATCAAACCGCAGCCTGCTTCAATGCCTCCTTGGTCGACCCTCCATTTCCGTTATCCAGGTCTCCTAAACTGCAAACCATTCAAGGGCACGGTGAGGTTGGTGCTCCCGATTAGTTATTCTTGAAAAGCAGGAGCAGTATTACACATTCAAAAAGGAAAACTGCTTAGTACATACTCTGTGGGGCCCTCCGAACGGCAGGTGATTCCACATGCCATATGTGATGCAACATCTAAAGGCGCTGGGGGGGAGCAGAGAGCAGAGCATGAGCCTCCACTCTGACTCCCAACCACAGAAGCCAAGAAATTCAGGTTCAGAATTGCAAAGTAGTGTGAATTTCACACGCAATAATACCTATCGAGTCACGTGACTGAAAGCAGCTGTCACCTGCCTGGCCTGCGTGCCCTCTGCACAGTGGAAGTACGCATGCACACTGACACAGTTGGATAGGGGCCCCCGGAAGGGAAGCTGGGCCCCTCTGGATTTTATGAGGCTGTTAAGGAATAACTTCTCTGCTCGAGTATCTTAGAAAGAGTTGACTGCACCAAAATAGGCCATTTGTCAGGCAGTTATGTGCTGTGTTTTTCCTGCTGGAAATTATGCCTTCTGTGAGGAAGGTTTAGGTGACGAAGGATTTGTGTGAAACTGTGCAGTAGTCAGCTCCCACGATTTCCTTCTCAAATACCTCCCCAAAGGGACATGCATTTAAGCAGCACAGCAGGCCAGTGTGACCAAAATGACAGTGCTCTTTCCAATTTATACTTCTAAAAGAGAATAAGCAGACACACAATAACAAAAGCCTTTAGTCTAGATTTCCTATCAGACACTTTGATGAACAGTAGCCTAAAGGGCAACATATTTATAAGTTTTAAGTCTCTCTTGCAACACAAACTGTCCTGATTTATCCCTATGATAAAGGCAGTTCCGAGAGCTACTTTACTGTATTTATTATTTTACAGGGGGTGGGGAATGTTGATTCAGCCCTCAATCTGCCACTGTTGGGAGTTATAAATGCTGGTAAGAGACCAGCGCCGATGTCTATAAATATTAATCTCTTCTCCGTAAGTTCTCGGCGGCCCCCTCCCCTTTTCTTCCAGAACGTTTCCCCCTTATTCTCACTGCATCTACAGGATTTGCTTTATTGGCTTAAACCTTAAAAGGACTGGAAAGGGTAGCCTCTTTGAAGCCCATTACTGACTGGGTAGGTGATGGCCCTGTACAGCTCCAATTCAATGTTTATTTAAAAGAAAGCTCTGTGGACAAATGTCGATACCTCTTTTATGAACTGATAAACAGGCACTCTTATCTGTCTGTATATAATTCCGACTCTCACCTCTACTCCCAATAAAAACTTCAATATGGAGTACAATCTGAGATGATTAAGTTCCTTTATTTAAGATAGAATCCTCCTTACTCTGATCCTACAATTGAAAAAAAAAAAGAAACAAAAACACAAAACTCTCCCACTTTCTCTAAAATCCATTTTCTTAGCTTAAGGCAGTTAATAAATCATTTTGGGGACACACCTCAAGTCGTGGCTTCCTTCAGCTACCTGTGAACCATGGGGAGTTTATTCATTAGCAGGTACAAAAATATCTGAATACAACCGACAGCTTGTGTTTTTCTACAGTGTCACAGTGAACTGTTCATTAGCATTTGTGAGAAACGACCAAGTCACCAAAGGGTATTAAGCCAACCGAGATGAGGGACAGAGGCTTAGGGGCTGATGGGTTAATTCCTTGTCCTGGATTAAACACCAGAGACAGGTCCTTAACACAGCTTCATCTTTACTGCGCTAAGCACCAGGTTAGAAATGGATGCCTTCCCAGGAAGTAAAGGGCCAAGATATATAAGTATAGCCATTGCCAAATTATTAAATTGAAGTTCTTCTGCATATAAGATCTAGGGCTGGCTACAGTCAACTACTTACTCTGTACTGCTGAATATTTGTACCCATTATAGGTGAACACGAGTTATAAATTATTTCTATTCAAAGGAGTACTTCTTGGAGATGGAGACTCTTAAAAGAGAAGACTCTACAATACAAAGACTAAGGATTTTCAAGGCAGTTTTCAGAAGTTTCACTAATACCATTCTTGGCTAAATTAGAAAAATGCTTGGCATAAACACTCTGTGTGCTGGTTGGATTGGCTGCCAAAGATCCACTGAGATGTGGTATTCCATGTGGATATGCATCTTTAATTAGTCTCAATAGATTTTATATGTATTCAACATTAATCTATACCACCTGTCCCAGACGAAAGGCATGAAAATGGTTCTTCCTAACCACTCTTCCACAAAAAATTATTCTGTTCCTTTTTCCAATAACTTCTGAAGGCTCTCTGGAAGGTCTTAAATGTTGGTTTAACATTATTTCTTCTATTATAGTTTTTTTTTTTTTTTGAAATTGCAAAGACTATTGCCCTGTGATTTTGTTAAAGGCAAAGGAAAGCAGTTCAAAGATGTGTTATTAAAATCCTGACCTGAGACAATAGTCTCACACCTGCATTTTAATTGTAGTCAGTGCATTTCTCATTTCTATTAAGCCTCCTAGCCAAGGGATTATAGTCGGCTGCAACATGTCTTCAACTGTTCTATCTCAGCTCAGAAATCGTTTTTGTTTCTGTTTTTTTTAGCTCAAGCACTATAAACAGAATTTTTGTTTGCTGTCAAATAGTTCACTAGGGTTTCAGGTTTAGTCAGGTGTACATAAATAGCTGGTGCTCCTATTTTAACATGCAAAAAAAAAAAAAAAAAAAGGCAAGCAATTAATTTAAAAGTCACTAAGAATTACTGGATTGTCCAAAAAAGTTCGTTTGGGTTTTCCATGTAAGCCATGGAAAAACCCAAATGAATTTTTTGGCCAACTCAATAAATGAAACTTATTAACTAGATTGTGATGAGTGTAACCTCAAAAGAAGAAAATCTTAACCCCTCCAGAATTCCACGGAGTTTAAGCTTTCAACAAGATCCGACATGAACTGTTTCAGGGTGACAGATTCCATGATATTCAGGAATCATTCAGTAACTGTTTTTCAGAAGAGACTCGAAACAAGAATATTCCTATGACCAAACACTTTAGAAGCCACCTGTTCTGACTGAGCTTTATTTCTGGGGAAAGAAGAAATCCTCACAAAGTTTATACAATGGAAAAGCAGACAGAGAAGACAACTTTCACTTCTGCTCATCACTAAGCAGGTCAGAGGCTATCATTTCGGGCAGTAGGGTCAAGACAGCATTGGAAATACAAACCACTACTATACTAGCCTGTTTCCTTGAAAGCTGCTCAGCTGTGTCCTTGTGAGCACACAGTAGATATCCTAGCCAGATACTGCTGCTGCTGCTAAGTTGCTTCAGTCATGTCCGACTCTGTGCGACCCCATAGACGGCAGCCCACCAGGCTCCCCCGTCCCTGGGACTCTCCAGGCAAGAACACTGGAGTGGGTTGCCATTTCCTTCTCCAATGCATGAAAGTGAAAAGTGAAAGTGAAGTCGCTCAGTTGTTTCAGACTCTTCGCGACTCCATGGACTGCAGCCTACCAGGCTCCTCCGTCCATGGGACTTTCCAGGCAAGAGTACTGGGGTGGGGTGCCATTGCCTTCTCTGAGCCAGACACTGGAAGCTGCGTTTCCGGTCTGCAATGAAGGCCAGAGAAGGAGACTGTTTTGTTGTAGTAAGTCGCCTCCTTTATGACCATAAGTGGTCCCCAACCTTTTGGGCACCAGGGACTGGTTTTGTGGAAGGCAATTTTTCCACAAACCACAGGTAGGGGGACGGTTTCAGGATGATTCAAGTGCATTACATTCACCATGCACTTTATTTCTAGTATCATTACATTATGATATATAATGAAATAATTTATACAGTTCAGCATAATGCAGAATCAGATCATCAGGCACTAGATTCTCCTAAGGAGCCCACAACCTAGATCCTTCACATGCACAGTTGACAGTAGGGTTCAAGGTGCTATGAGAATCTAATCCTGCTGACGATCTGACAGGAAATGGGAGCGATGGAGACTAGCTGTAAATACGAAGCTTTGCTCACTCAGCTGCCACTCACTCCCTCCTGTGTGGCCCTGTTCCTAACAGCCACAGATCTGTAGCGATCTGTGGCCCAGGGGCTGGGGACCTCTGCTCTAAAAGGTCCAAACAGCTCGTTCCAGGCTAGATGTCAGCATACGTGCATGTGTGCTCAGCTGCATCTGGCTCTTTGCGACTCCACGGACTGTACCCTCCAGGCGCCTATGCCCACAGGACTTCCCAGGCAAGAACACGGGAGTGGGTTGCCATTTCCTCCTCCAGGAGAATCTTCCTGACCCAGGGATGGAACCCATGTCACCTGCATTTCAGGCAGATTCTTTACTGCTTTAGTAGCCACCAGGGAAGGCCTAGACGTCAGAATACAGAAAATATCAAATCAAAACTTAAGAGCCCACAAAACTTGGCCTGACCACAACCAACAGGCTTGAAACATCATCACTGTCTGTCTATACCTCCACGGTGGTTTATCATTTTGCTATCACATTAATTTTAGAAACTCCTCTTAAATGTTCCTCATTAACTGAACACATTATTCAATTCTGTGCTAAATTTCAAAATAGCTCTTTTAACTAGAAATGAGAAACAAGAAGTCACAGCAGATATCAGCTTGATAATTAAGTGAGTTCACCCATGTTTCAAAGAGAAAGGAGAAAAACACGAAACCCACTGATCTTTGTTACTAGAAGCATCCTGATTATCACAGATTTAACCAAAGAACTAGGTACCTTAAATGCCAGATACAAAAATAAATTGTGTTGGGTTTTTAATTAAGTCTTTATCTTTGTGTTAAAAAAAAAAAATTTCAGGCCTGAGGCTTTAGATTGTCATTTTACACAGAAGTAAATGGTAAATGCCTTTCTACATGTGAAGCCATTAGATATAATTATGCAATGGGTAAAGCATGTATCACGCTATAAATGTCATTTGGTTTTACAGTTATAAACTCATCAACATTTATCAAAACATCGCCTGGAGAAAGAAGGAGATGGCTAGAGCTAGTGACAAATTTAATGCCTTCTTTGAAAGTACATGACAAAGAAGTGTCACTGAAAAACATACAGCTGACGTACTGAAGTGGTGATCTTCATACCCATTTAATAGAAATCCCGTTCCCTCCAGAACAGTCTCCTGATCACAGTACATTTCAGTGGGGTTTCAAGGTCTGTTTTCCTCCCTGGAAAATCATCCCTCCTGCCCGACACTCCTAAACATTGCCATCAGATGTGTGCAACTCCAGCCAACTTCTGCAGGTACAGGAACGTGTGAATTCATCTCGATGAGCTTGCGGGTTTGATTTCAATTGCTTATTCAACCACAAACCTTAGTGCTTCTTATTTAGTAATCTCTTAATGGAGTTGTGTTCAGACGGAAACCCAGGGACTATTCCTGCCAAGTTCTCTGTAGACGGCAGGGGCTCGTTTCCTATTACTTGCTCTGAATCACGCAACGGCCCAGGTGCTTAAGCACGGGCACCAGCTCGGCTCGCACACCGTGTTAACAGTTCTCCTTTCTGAGTGCCATTTCACTCTCCCCATCAATCCGGTAGTTATCACCCAGGGAGATTTGTCCCTTGAAAAACAAAATGGCTGGGCTTAAAAGAGCCTACCTCTCCCCTTGTCCCCATTTCCGTTTCACACAAACTTGTTAATATGAAATCTTGACAATGGGCCAGGGTAATAATGCTATCGGCTCTGTCCTTTATAGCTCGGTGCCTAAACACTGGGGGGTGGCTGGGTGGGGGGTGGTGGATGACAACAAAGCAACAAAAGCTGGGGGGAACAATAACCAGCTCTTGGACTGGCGCAGAAAGGAAGTAAGCAGAGCCCTCTGAAGAGACGTTGATGTATACAGTCATGCTGTTAATAACTTCATTTTATCTTTCCTCACCAGCTGAAGGCTTCAAGCATCTGTGAGTCCCAGGACTCCCAGGGTGGGGGTGGCAGTCCGCTTCCCAGGGGCCCAGCAGCTGCGGCGGGAGTGCAGACCTCTTGTCTTCTCCCCAGCCTGGACTTGCGCCACCACCAGCGCTTCTCCTTCCGTCCCTGTCCTGACTTCTCTCACAGGGACTGGTTCCTCTTCAAACCCCCTTCCCATGAGCTTGACTCAGGACCCCTTCCATCCCCACCACAGCCCCTTTCAGCAGAGGCACGTGAGGTCTTTTTTCCCCATCAATCAAGATGACCCATTTTCGGACTTGCCCTGGTGGTCCAGTGGCTGAGATTCCATACTCAATGTAGGGGGCCTGGGTTTGGTCCCTCATCAGGGAACTAGATCCCACATGTGCAACTGAGAGTTCACATGCTTCATCTAAGACCCAGCAAAGCCATATATAAATATATTTACATATATATATGGTTACTCATTTCAACCACTCTAAAGGGTCACCCACCATTCTCTCAGCCAGCTCGAGATGGAGAATCATCAAAAAACGCTTGGAAAAACCCAGCTCCTTTCACTCCACAAGTAAACCTTTCCTGTGCTGCCTCATTGCTCAGAACCAGGTCCTCTTACAGCATTACGATGCCCCTTCCGTTTCGCCATGGCTGCAGGGATTCGACTATTTCTGTGTCTTCCAAAAGCAACCTGCTCTCTCCCTACTTACTTCTCACCCTTCTGCTCATTTTGCAGATCTTGGCTCAGATACCATTTCATTCACAAGACATGACCAGACTCCATCCTCTCCAGGCAGGCTCAGGATCCCTAGAGGGTAGTTCCCACGGCACCGTGTTTCCCTGTCCTGGGACTTAGGAGCTGTTTAATCACTTTATAACATAACCTTAGGAAACAGATGCTTTAGTGCTCCCCGTCTATAAGACAGAGAGGAAAACCTGCCAATTAAATGTGCGTGGCAAATAAGATTGAAGATAAAAGGTATCTACAGTTCTTTGATAGCAAAGAAACATAAAAATTCAAAATATTATCATTATTTGCTCCTCTTGTATATTGTAAGTCCCTTATTAAATAATAAGTGAAGCATAACTAAAAGTAAAGGGATCTTTAAAGGGATTTTAGGGGGGGTTGGAGGTGAAGGAACAGAAATGTATTATAGTTAAGATTCATTTTAACTATTGTAAGAGGACTCAGGAAGCCTTAATAAGGAGAAAATAAGAATGCATTAGAGGATAACGGTGCATTTGCTACTTAAGGTTCTACATTTCTTGTTTTCCACGAACAGAGATGTATCTTTTCTTCAAATTCAAGCTGATCCCATTAGCAGCAATTTTCAATTTTCTGGTCTTTTCAAATAGCCACAGACCTTCTAGAAAACACAGGAAAGTGTCTATTCCATGACTAAGGTTAGCAGAAGCTTAGTTATTACCATTACTTGTATTTAATTTCAAGCTTGCCAACTCATAGCTTTGGAAAGAGGTTAGGAGAAAACAGGTTATTCAAAATTGATGTGTTTTATCATTACCCATCATTAAAAAATGATGCTGTTGTACCATTTCAGAAGTAGTAGGCAGTGAATATTTAATGCTTATGCTAGTATTTATTAATTTCACATTTCTACAGTTCTTTATAGAATGACTATTTTAAATGACTATGATTTTTATCTCTTACAGATTCTCTGGCATTTAACTTCTATTCGCAAAGCATTTGTATCTGTGCTTAAGAAGCTACCCAGCCACACCTATAAATCGAGGAACTGTTTAAAACAACAGGCACCATCAGGATTAGGAGGGAAAAAAGTCACATGTGTGGACATTTGTTAAAGAGGCAGCACATGGGAGAAGAAAGAGGAGGTGCAGCACGCCACTCACAGATCTCTCTGTAGAATACATGAGACCAACACAACAGAGCCGAGGCAGCAGGCAAGGCGAGGTGGAGACCGCAAGGGACCTGCATCTGAGTAGGCGGATACATCTTCATAAAGAAAAACAGAGTGTTATTTATAAAGATGGGCATGTCCGCCATATCACTTGGAGGGTTAGCAACACACACGTTAGTTATCTATCTATCTAGAGGGCAAAAAGCTGTCACTCACATTTATGGTAAATTTACTGTTCAGGTATCTAGAAACTAAGTTACTCCATTTTTATTGACACATGCATTTCCTTGTGATTGGTCTCTGATCAGAATGCCCCCAAAGCCCCGTGAGTGCCAGTGAGCTGTCTCTATACCACGTGCTCAGGCCGTCTCTGTGTGAAGCTGGGAGTCCGGTTCTGAGCACTGGAAAACTCCCGTTCTCCCGTGCCCTTACTGTCACCCGTCCCATCTCCCCCAGCACTGAAGCATCCTACCAGTCCTGCGGAAGCGGGCACAGAAAAGTCGATCTGTGCCGAACACTAATAAAGACCACATTTTCTCAACAAGATTGCATCCAGGAAATTGCGAGCCTGAGGGCAGAGTACAGGGTCGGGGAGGCTTGTCAGCACGGGAGCGTCTCACAGCTGGCAGCCAATAGCCAGCCTGAGTAGACAAGAACATATCGCTGACCGGCAATATCATGCCCACCACAAAGTCGGCCCCAGAAATCTCCTCTGCTGTGGCGAGCTTTTGCTTTGCTTCTCTTCCTATTAGTATCATTATACGGCATGGGCACCCTGAAAGCAGGCGTTCAGTCCCCACGCTCTAATGGTGCTACAGAGACTTGATGAAAGCAGAGCCTCACCAACACACAGGGCGCACAGCTCTCTGAAATGCGGGCTAGAAGAGTAAGGTACACTCTCTTCTTCAATTTAGTAGCACAGGATTGCAGGACACCATCATTAATATCGACGACAAAACAGTCCGCTGAAGTCATGGCGACCATTCCACTGGATGTCAAGATGAAACCAGAACTTAACTAGTAGGAGCGGTAGTCATAATCACCCCAATCCATCCCTTCTGATAAGAGGTTACAGCACTAGGAGGGCGGTTAAAAAAAAGGGAAAACTGAGAAGCCCTTCTGCACTCTGTAAAGGCCCTCCTCCAAACAGGGTTTCCCCAGGGAGGAGCCTTCTATTAACAAAGGGAAGGCTGCCTGCTATGATATTTTAATTCTTTGCACCACGGTCATCATCAGATGACACTGATTGCGCATGTACCACAGGATGAATGAATGCTGAAACTACAAAAACGAATCCGCCAGGCTTCCCTTCCTACAGGACCTCAGGGCTAGGGGCAGAGACAAGCAAAAAGGAGCAGAAGAATACTAAGTACTGAGTGAGGGCTGTGGGCACGGAGCTCTGTGGGATTCCTTTCCCCGCTGTTTGCCAAGGTGCAGTATTCTTCCCCGTCGGCGCCTTCTTCCACCCCTGACACCATACTTACAGTCCCATGGATTTCTCCACGTACTCTGCAATGCTTGCCTCCTCTCTGATCATGTCGGCAGGCTCCTGTTTCGTGGCTGCCCATCTGCACAATAAACTTCTTCCCTACTGTACCCTATGGATTATCATGAAGCCCTGCCTGCCTATGTTGCAAAGAAGTGATCTTGTCTGACTCTTTGAATTCCATGTGCACTGTTATAAAAGGAAATAACAAGAATACCTTTTCATGAACTAAAATGAGAAAAAAAAAACATGTATGTAAAGCACTTTGAATAGTACTGTAATCAGCACATAGTTAATGCTCAGTGAATGTCAGCTGTATTTATTATTATTGATCTGTTGACTACATGGTAGCTATGACATGTGGTAGATATAAGTAAACTAAAGAAAAAGAATTTGCTCTCCAGGCACTCAAGATTTAGTAGGATAAACAAGACAGGTCTTCGGAGAATTAGGATAAAAGACAGGGTGTGATAAAGATTCTGTGAATATTTCAGAGTAGGCCTTAAGGTGTGCGAAGCAAGGCCTTCCTTGAGATTACTACAGAGGGGTCTGAACATTTGGGGAAAAATAGAGACTAATCTTGGGATGCTGCAGAGGGAGAGGAGGGTAGTTAAGCTTAAGAGTGTGGATGGAATGGAGTAAGAGGTATCATATACCACACCATACTCAGGAAGAGAGATTCTACAGAGATAAGATGGACAGCACGTTGTGTGTGTGTGATAAGCGTAGGAAGCAGGGGACCACGGACGCAAGAGACTTTGCTGAGAAGTGACTGGAGCACAGCTAGGCAGGCCGAGGATGGCCTGAACAAGGGTGGGGGAAGCAGCAGTCGTAAATAGGAGAGATCAGATCCTAGAATCACAGAGGAGCAGCTACGCAACCTGGTCCATCTCTGAACGGTGGTGTGGGGGAAGCATGGTGACAGCGGAGGTAAATGCCAAGGGCGAGTCTAAAGGGCTAGGACTCCTCCTCCAAGAAGATGGGAGGCCTGCGGGATATGGGCAGTGAGGAGCAGATGAGTGATGTGTAGCTCTACATTTTCACAGGACGAAGAAAGATGCAGACTTGGGAGCCGTGTATACCAACATGACAGCTGAATCAGGCCCTCAGAGGTCACTGGAGAGTAGGCAAAACAGGATCAGGCAAGACAGTCACTAAAAATGTTACCCCTTCCAAGCTCACCTCCCAATGGGCCCTTCATCAATAGACCCTGTAACAACCCACAGATCAGAAAATTAGATGCACTAGCCCTTATTTCTAATTACAGTATCATCGCAGAGATGTTTCAAGGTTACAGGAATGGCATTTGGGTGCGATCAATGCCTATCAATGGGCTATCAGGTAAAATGGGCCAAACTTAACATTTTTGACCCCTTAAGTCAAATATTTCACAGAGGACATTTAATAGAAAAGTGTCAGGCTAAGAAGACGAAAATCTTGTGTTCAGCTTTGACCTTCTCTTGAATATTCAAGATCTGCTTCATCCTAAAGTCGCTTTTCTTTTCTAAATGAAAACAAGTTAGAGCCCACGGATCTGTACATGGGATTCTGTATTAGATAATGCACAAAAAAATAATGCTCTTTTGTTTTCCACCTTATAGGAGAAGCCTGAACTCATATTCCCTGTTCATTCAAAGAAGAGAAGCATTTCGGAGCTAGGGTAACCGTCATGACTTTCCAGATTTTATTATGCTGTCTGGTAACAATAATTAAATAATTCTTCTATGGCAATTCTCCAGGCCAGAATACTAGAGTGGGTAGTCTTCCCTTCTCCAGGGGATCTTCCCAACCCAAGGACCAAACCCAGCTCTCCCTCATGGCAGGCAGATTCTTTACCAGCTGAGCCACAAGGGAAGCCCAAGAATACTGGAGTGGGTAGCCTATCCCTTCACCAGGGGATCTTCCCTGACCCAGGAATCAAACAGGGATCTCCTGCATTGCAGGCGGATTCTTTACCAACTGAGCGATCAGGGAAGCCCTCTGCATTAGATATCGGAGAGAAAATAACGCTCTTTTGTTTTCCACCTTATAGAAGAAGTCTGAACTCATATTCCCTATTCATCCAAAGAAGAGAAACATTTCAGGGCCAGGGTAACTGTTATGACTTTCCAGATTTTATTATGCTGTCCCATGTCAGTAATGAAATAATTCTTCTGTGCAAACAATATCCAAAGCAAAAGCCCTTCAGCAAGGATAAGAGAGGGGAAAAAAAACAATTTATGAAAATACATGTAATTTTTCACACATACCCCAATACATTAAGCACATACTTTGCCTCAGGCACTAGATTCAGTTTAATTAGAACAATATTCCTTCCTCCATCTGAAATATTTAGCTCCTAACCAGCTCGCCATGCTGCAATGTTCCCTGGTCCCCAAATGAAATTACAGCAAAACCAGTATCCTAGGACGAATATGAGACTTGCATACTGCAGGGTGGTACAAAGCTGAGCCCTTCCCGTCAAAGTACAACGGACTGGGCCACACTGTATGCTAACATCAAACCACTGCATTTAACCCAGTTAAATACCAGCCTCCATTAGTCAGACATCTGCTCTGCAGTTAAGAAGGTGAATCTCAAGTTAATACCTTCTACAGACTATCTATTTCTGTTTTAAAACTATGAAGCAAGAGAAGGAGAACAGACAGTGGGGTATGTGCAGAAACTGCCCTGGCAGTAGAAATATCTCAAACAGATTCGCCATCTTTTCTGGGTCACTCTCAGAAGACCAAACACTTGTCCCAGTTGCAGCTGGTTGTCCTGTGTCCAGCATGTGGTCGGAGCAGTACATATAAATGCAGCCACATAATGGAACGGCTTTTTTCACTAAAATGGAATCTGTGCAGTTTTCTTTCTAGAGGGGTTATAAAAATAAGCTTTTTATTGCTTGCATCTCCAAATTGCTTTATTTGGCATAGTGATGAAAAATGCTAGAATTTATATATAATGTAGCCACCAGATAAGAAAGCAGAAAAGAGAAAAAGAACAGGGGATTAATTATCAGTCCGACAGAATGAACTTTACCCTGATATGGTAATATAGTTCCTGTAGGCGGAGAAGATGAAAAAATTATGGCATGCCTAATACACAGACAGTTATTCATATTGTATACAAATCAAAGCGGGCCTCACCCAGCAGCAATGACTCAGATCTTCACAGATCCACAGTGTATCACCATCATCAGGATGGAATAAGGCAGTTGGCTCCGGTGTGCGGCAGCACTACAGACCAGAGGGGTGTCAAAAAGGTACATTTTCTATCAAGATGTGGCTTTATCAACAAGGTTACTGATTTACCTAGGAATGTGGTCCCCCTGTGATTAATGATGAGCAATTCCACCATGACAAGTGACTTATCCTTAATGTGTCCTGCTCAGAAACAGGCAGCAAAGAGCCATGCAGCTCTGCAGACAGTTTGTCAATTTCAGCTTCTCAATGGAACAGAAATAAGAACTCACTAATGACAACTGCGGGGACCGTGGCCCTCTGGCCATGATCTAATGTTGGCTATTAATGGATTGGACTCCCAGTAGATCGGGAAACCCACCCAAGTACCAAGCAGAATCTATTTCCCTCATTATGGAAAAGGACTGAAAAAGAACCGGGCTGTGTCTTTCCGCATGAGCCCTCCTAAAGCCACGGCTCATGGAAGACCCTTGACCACAGTTATGTCAAACCATTCTGAGCTACCAAACTTCTCTAGAGCATAGAAGGGGGCTCTTTTGATAAAGCGAAGGCCACAGAACCCTCAATGAAAATAAATAACGAACAATGGGAGTATTAATGTCATCAAATCAAGAGATTGGCTCTGGGAAAGTTTTCCCCCTCAAGACTCGAGCTTAAAGAGAATGTCAAGATAAATGTTAATTTTACCTTTTGGGGGGTGGGGAATTGGCTTCTGAAAAAGAGGGACATTTTCAAAACAATTCTCCGATATTTTTTAGACATTATCCTATTATCCCTAATGCATAAAATTATTTCAAAGTTGCTGAGGTTTAAAAAATCATTGCTCTCCACTTATGCTTCTGAATAGCCACTACCAGTTTCATCTACCAAATAGTAAAACTTGTTCTTCAAGGAAATCACTTAGTTCTATGAGAGTCTGAAATGAGTCTGCTAAAAAAAGATGGATCTTCAGATTCAGAGCAAATATGCAGTACAAGGTACACCTTAAGTGGAAATACATGAGCTGTCTATAACTACAACGGAAAAAAGCTTAGTTCCTAGGACATAAAAAGAGTTTACTTTTCAGCTAAACACCTGATGTGCAAGGAGTAAAAGTCACATTACTTCATTTAATGGCTAACTGAAGAAAGAGACAAAGCACCATGCCGTCGACATTTAATCACGGAGTTAAATAACTATCTCATTTTTCAGGTGGACTTCTGTTTACACCATGTTCTGAACTGGCTCCATCAAGTACGGCATGGATCAAAGACATACAAGTCATCCCTCTTGGAGTCTGACTGAAGCTCCTGAGTTTATCTGAATTTGCTAAGTCCCTTCTGAGTTCCTCTCCTTCTAATAGCTATTCCTAAAATAAGTGCTGATAAATAAGTATTGGCGATTACTGTATGCCACGCACTACTGTGTTTTTATGTGGATGATGTCATGCTTTCTTCACAGAAATCTCATGGGATAGGTTCAGCGATTAACCTCATTTTGTACATGAGAAACAGCGAGGTTAAGCAACCTGTCTAAGGTACCCAGCCGAATAAATGTCTACATCAGGATTCCAACCCAGGTTCATCTACTCTGTGCTCTAAACCCTTAACTTCCAGAATATTATCACATACGTACTTTCTTAAGTGTCATGACCTAGACAACGTGGTCATGAAGAAACATAAAAGTTCAGACACAGGATCTATCCTCGGTGTTCAGATACGAATCACAATACAAGAGGTATCTTAAGTTTTACTGAGGGCGCTAGAGTTAGCAACCTGGGTTAACAGTAAACACTGAGTTTCTACTATGGACAGCGTTCTTTCATTCATTTCCAGGAAAATGTTGGAGACGTGTGAGGGGAGGACCACAGGTTCTCCCAGGGATTGTCAGAGCTGATAAATGACCAAAGTGATTCTCCATGAGGCTGCACTTTGGGTTTCTAGCCAATGCATCGTCACATACCAACCTCAACAGCTGAAGACAGCAGATATTAGAAGGGCCATGGATGAGGGCACAGTCAGGGTCCTGGCAATAATTTATAGGGGAAAGAGAAGGTCTATAAATGAGGACACATTGATATTAAAATGGAACGGGAAACTAAGTGGGATTAAGAAAGAGCTCAGGGTTTACAATAAAACAGGGTCTCCACAGAGCTTAAAATTACTGGCCTTTACTGTACACCAAGGCAAATGGCCCCATGAATCCATCTCTTGCCTTCTCTGTGGGCTGAATTATACTCCATGTGATATACTAAAGACAACCATGAACAGTTTTTATAGCTTTGAGGAATGGCTTTTTAGTTTAGGTTGCATTATGAGAACAAAACAAGTGGTCGTGAATCATAACATTTTATGGGTGTACTGCTTCATATAGTTTTCTAAAATTAAGCCCTTAAATTATACTCTACCTTCATTAGGAAAACAGTCCCAGAAAGAGGACACCATTTTAGAGGCTATGCAAAAGAGGGCACGGTAGATCTGTGCCTGGAGAGCCTGAAGTATAATTAAATTGATGGGCCCCAGTAAAGAGTCTGCCTGCAAAGTAGGAGATGTGTGTTCGATCCCTGGGTTGGAAAGATTCCGTGGAGAAGGGAATGGCTACTACTCCAGTATTCTTGCTTGGAGAATTCCACGGACAGAGACACCTGGAGGGCTGCAGTCCATGGGGTTGCAAGAGTTGGACATGACTGAGCGACTAACACTTTTACTTTTTCTCTTTCATGAGGATAGATGGATGTAGTAGCAGAAAAAATTCACATTTCTGCCTGGGAACCAACCTGCTGGAGTTCACTGGCCAGAAGCAAACAAGGGTCAGAAAACAACCATTTTCAAAGTATGGACTCATGCAGGAATGTAGCCAAGGGAAGCAGTCCTGTGCAAAGTCAGAAGAGAAGGAGGCAAGGGAAGAGGTGCTAAGTAAATTGGTGCTTACTGTGTATTTTCCATCCACTAGTGTTAAAAATCTGCATAAAAATTAAAATAAGGCCATTACCCTCAAAGGAGTTACCATTCAGCTGGGGAGATAGCACACAAGAAAGAGAGCAATGCAAGGCAGCATCAAATTAAATGCCAGTTCCCTGGAAGCTTCTAGAGCTACTCTAGATGTTCAGCGCAAGGTGAGATCTGTGGGAAGACTGGGCAAGGTCTGGACAAGGTGCCCCGGTTGAGTTCCCCAAGCACCCTGTACCCCAAGTCTCAGCACTTGCCATGCTGCAGCAAAGCCTGACCTCATCCTCCTCTCCCCTGCCCTAAGGTCTCTGAGAGCAGAGGCTAGGCCCACTTTGCTCAGTGTGGGAACTCCAGGGCCTCTCACACTCAAGAAATACATCTAGAATTGGACTGAACATAATCTAGGGAGGAAGAATACGGAGAAGCTCTTAAGGGGATTTGGTCTTGGACTAGCTCCTAGAGATGACAGAAATACTGAGGCTGAAGGAGGCATTCAGGGCAGGGGGACATTCAGGAACCAGGGCAGAGGCTCTTGAGCACAGGCTCTGTGTGTACGTGTGCGTGAGCGCACATGTGCCCGGGGAGAAAAGGCAAGGCATATAGACTAGGGCTGGACAGAGAAGCACTTTCAGTGTGAAGACTTTCTGCTCCTAAAACGGGTCACTCATCTCAAGGCCTAGAGATGATGTATTATTACTAACAAAAATAGATTGAAATATTTTACTACTACTGCCGATGTTGCCTGTTGCCAGAAGAAATTCCACTCCGTAGGAAGTGGGGGACACCAGCCTGGCCAGCCCTTTACTAGAATAAAGCTCCCTCCTTCCAGTCTGTTCATTAGATTTTAATGTCAGTTTCAGCGCTTCAGTTTACCAATTATTTAAAGGTTATAGTCAGTCAGACAAGGTTGTGGGTTTTTTTTTTTTGTTTTTTTTTTTTTTTAAGGAAAAACACAGGGGAAGACAGTCATCAAGAAAGAATAAAGCACGTTCCCATAAGTTTAGAATCTGTCACCAGTCACAATGCCAATGGCTCGGTTTCTTCTTTCCCATTTTCTCCTCACCACCACTCTACCCTAGCATCCAATAAACAGTCACTTTGATGAATTACAAAAGAAAGACAAGGAGCAAATTTTTTCTAATGCCTTAAAGGTACAAGTTAGGTTGTATGTTAAAGTCAAAGGTTACATATTCCTTCATGCCATAGTATTTTCCTAAGCTCAGTAACTAACATTCTCCTATTTCCAACATGCCCAAATGGTTAACACAGAGTTTTCTGACTTCTTTCCTATTAAATGAACTGACCAAAGTCTTTACTTCCTAGTTAAATGGACTCTATCCAAGAATGCCATGGAAGACAAAGAATCCAACTGGTTCAGTGACTCAATCCAATGAAGCGTTCACCCTCGGCCTCTGACAGCTCAATCTCAATGCTTCCTGACAGTATGAAGGATTGCTAATTTCTTACGCTCTCACTGGTGGTTCTTAAATGCTCACCAATGAACCAAATGTTGATCAGTCAATGCCAAGGAATCAGAAACCAAATTGCCAACCCTGTGATTTATACAGTCCAAAGACTCAGGTTTAAAATAAGCTCAGACACATCAGAACTGACTAAAATGTTTTAATAGATGCACAGTAAAAATATTTGTGAATTCAATTTATAAAGGAGAAAAATATTATAGCTCACCATATTCAGTAATGGTTTGAGCACGTACTCTGATAGGAGCTATTCAAAGTATGTCAGTTGCATTAACTCGTATATCCTCAGCAAAAACCCAAAGAAATAGTGCTCTTATCCTCATTTTACAGATAAGGACACTGAGGCACAATTTGTTCAAGTTCACCAGCTCGAAAGTGTTGAAGTCTGGAAACTTTGATGGAGGTTTATACATGTGGTATCTGTGATGCAAAATGGCGTTACCAGGGGAAACATTAGACTTGGGATAGAAATATAAGAAAAAAAATGAACTTTTGCTTACTGATTATTAAATGTCTTCACTTATTTCATTTAATCCTAGAACAAAGACAAACTGGGTATCAGTAGCCTCATTCTGACAGATGAAGAAACAGAGGAATTAAGTCATCTGTATGAGAGCACACAGGTGGTGATGGCTGGGACCAGAACTCATGACCTCTGATGAACCCACTGCAGGTCCCTTCCTGCAGGACAAAACTTGGCTCCTGGGGACCTTGAGTCCTCTGAGCCTAGCCAAAAACTGAAACCTTGACACTCAGTATTTGCTTTCACCTGGTGATGTTAACTGTCTGAACCTCAGCATTTTTCATCTATAAAATTATCATAGATGTGGCTGTTGTGAGAGGAAATAATTTTTCCACCCAGCTTTTGTTGTTGAGTCACTAAGTCGCGTCTGACTCTTTGTGACTCCATGGACTGTGGCTCTCCATGGACTGGATTGTGGCACACTAGGGTTCCCTGTCCTCCACTATCTCCCGGAGCTTGCTCAAACTCATGTCCATCGACTTGGTGATGCCATCCAACCATCTCATCCTCTGTTGCCCCCTTCTCTTCCTGTTCTCAATCTTTCCCAGCATCAGGGTCTTTTCCAAAGAGTCAGATCTTCACATCAGGCGGCTTGGAAGTACTGAAGCTTCAGCTTCAGCATCCAGTGAACATTCAGGGCTGATTTCCTTTATTGGAGCATAACTGATGGATATATCTTATATATATTTAGGCTGTATGTGTGCTTGGTCACTTGGTCATGTCCAACTCTTTGGGACCCTATGGACTGTAGCCTGCCGGGCTCCTCTGTCCATGGGATTTTCCAGGTAATAATACTAGAGTGGGTTGACATTTCCTCTAACAGGGGATCTTCCCGGGCCAGGGATCAAACCTGCGACTCTTTTGTGTCTCCTGCATTGCAGGTGGATTCTTTATGGCTGAGCCATTGGGGAACCCCCATATATTTAGGTTATACAACACAATTTTCCTTAAAGTTGTATAACATGATAGTTTGATGTATGTATACATTGCCACTGTATTCGTATAAATTAGCATTATATCTGTATAAATTATCCATTGTCATTGTATACATACAAATAAGCAATGCTTAATACTATCAAGAAGCACTGAGACACATGCACACATACTACAATCAAGGTGAGTAACACATGCCTCACCTCTCTTAGATACTGTAATAATTTCTCAGAAAGCATCATGGACCCTCTAGAGTCAAAGACATGGGTAAACTGTAAAAGTATAAAGAATAATAAGCATAATGAGCTTTTAGTTTTTCTGTTTTTCTTCTGAAGGGAGTGATATTTTAGATGTGTATAATTCTTTTTATTCTAAAAATTAGAGAACTTAAAATTGTTACGAGGCCTATGCCCATTGAGGTTTATTTTGTAGGCTGAGCAAACACGTATCACTCACTGAAATATTCAGTGAGGGGTAATATAATACTACATTGTAATATCTTTTTCCGTACTCACAGACACACAAACAAACAAAAAAGGACATCAAAGGGAGTTTTCTTTTTCTCAGGCCATGGAAACACCTATTAGTCATTTTGTTAAGGCTCAAGGCATTCAGCTTATATACAAAACTCATTACTGTCTGCATTTTAAAGGAAATTTAAATGCAGTGGCCTGACCATGGACACAATAATGAAACAAGATTCTCATTATCATGCTCTAAACAATAATCTAAAAAAATTAAACCTCGGTAATATTTTAATGTTCAGATAAATGCCTGCTTTAAACCCAGTCCATGGATGCTCCCGATTTCTAGCTGAAACAAAGCCTGACTCGGGTAAAACATACACTCTGGTAGTTCAATTTGTTATGCTCTGGATAGCACCTTTCTTTAGAGAACTACCTTTCCTTCCAATTAAGGAACAATTTTGCCAATCAGTTTTCCTGGCGACTCAGCCTCACAAAAGAGAGAGGGAAGGGAAGAAGCAGGGGGTGTCAGGAAGGTGGGTGCACCTCCTGACACATCACGACTGATTAAAGAGGCTCTGAAAGAACAGAAGGAAAGTGCGTCTCGAGAACAACAGAACCTTTCAGTGAAAGTACATTGGCCTAATTGAAAAGCGACTCGAAGCTGTTATTTTTATACCCCAAAATGCGGAATTATTCTTCAAACAATTTCACAAAATCAATAAAAGAGAAGTAGCGCCCTCTCGACCCCTCATCCTAACAGTTGCCAGTCTGAGATATCACCTCTCCTTTTCTCTCCTGTTTAGATTTAGGCCCAAGTATCTAAAGAGAGGCAAGAGCAAACTGTGGCCTCTCACTTAAGAAGACACTATGCAAGAGAAGGGCCGTGTATGTCTTGCACCAAAGTTTTTCCTCTAATGTTTCTACATGGATAATCTACAGCACCAGTAACAAGGTTCTCGAGGCTGCGACCTGAACGCGAGACCTGACAGGGATTGTTTCACTATTCGCGTCATTATTCTGTTGAAAAGTATGATGGGAGGAAGAAAGGCGGGGAGCGAAAAGAGGCAAGCCCGGACCGTCTGGCTTAAAATCAGAGCCACGGGGTGGTCCTGTGACAGCTCCATGATCTTGCCAGCACTCCAATTATGTGCCATTGTTCAAACACAGCAAACTGTACTTGAAGGTGCCATCCTGGAGTCCACCTTGGTGTCTGATGGGGCAGGACAGGGCATCAGCTTGGCCAAATGGTTACTTGGTGTGATGAAAATGGGAGTAGACTCTGATCTGGTTATAGAGAATCACTGAATTATAAAAGGGAAATATCAGTCGTCTTTTCAGAAGCTATAAAAAACAATCAAAAGAATAGTTTCACCATTCCTTTTGGAATTGATAATAAATATCAAGATGGAATTTATTCACTCACCAGGCATTTATTGAGACCACTCTATGCCAGGTTCTCTAGCGAGTGCTGTGCATATGATATTGAACAAATCTGAGCACTGTCCTCATGGTGCTTATGTTCTCAAGATGGGAGTCAGACCATGAAGAGACAGTAACACGTAACACTCCAGGTGGTGATCAGTGCTTTGTGAATACAGCAGGTTAAGGGGAGGTGGGCAGGACCATGGTGGGAGGCTCATATTTACGTAGGCCTCATATCCCTCCTCATATATTATTAACAGAGAGGCCTTTATATTATAGGCAAGGCCTGTGTGATGAAGGAACATTTGAGCAGAATCTGGAGGACAGGTGGGAGAGAGTAAAATGGATATCTGAGAGGAGGCATGGTTTAGTTCCAGGCAAACGGAGCAATAAAGCAAGGGCCCTACGGGGAGAACGGCCTTAGTGTGTTTCAGAAACAGCAAGGAAGCCAGCATGGCCAAGAGTAAGAGATGGCAACAGAGAGAAAAACTGCTCATCTGCTAGGAATTCACACCTAGAACAAAATAAAATAATATTCCCCTTCCAGAACACCAGCAGAAAAGTTATATTTTACAGCAAATATTTCAAATGAACTACTGAACTTTGCTACTTGAAGAATTTTATGATGGCTTATTTTATTATAATTGACAATCACCAAGCCCTGTCTCTACAGAGCCTAGATTTTTAAACTAGCTTATGCTAAAAAGGGCACACTGAACACAAACCCCGGGGATGCACAGACTGACACCTTCCCCGAGGGGCCTCCCCCCACTTCTCGCCCTCTTCCCACGTGCCCGGAAGGCGAGGTCGAGGCCCTGAGAGACTTTCGTGCATTCCTGCACCATGGCAGCCACCATTCTGTCCTGTCACTATTTTAACACTTGCCTCCTTCCACTAGATACAAAGGTTTTACTTCCTTCATTGCGGTGGCCTCTCAGTGCTTAAGAAAAGTTTGTGGAAGGGATGGATGAAAAGTTGGATAGGGCTCAGCCTTCCCATCTTAATCTTGCTCACTCCACCAGGAGGGGGTGATTCAGACAGCTCACAGGCAGCTTCAGCTCTCTTGGGCCTCCTCTCCTCCTGGTCCTGGGCCAGTCCACCTCACCCTGCCCCCAGATTACGACGAGCCCCATGTTGATTTTGCTTACAAATGGTGTTTCAGGATGACTCTTCTCAAGAAGAATTGAGAAACCCAAAGAAGCTTAAATATTTCTGGAGGTCAAAGATTAAGAGTGTTATTTATTTACATATTTGCCTTGTTGATCATTATAAGGAATGGGGATGTTCCAGAGCAGCCCAGATGGTAGAACTTCCTGTGATAACTGGAAGTTATCCTGTTCTTTTGCACCGTCCAACAGTGTAGCCACCGAACGCCTGAGGTACTTGGAATGTGGCTAGAGTGCGCTACGAACTGAATTTTAATTGTATTCAGTTTTGCTAGACTTAAATTCAAATACCCATATGGGACTGAGTGGCTTCTATGAGGCATACCACAGATCTAGAACTTTCTATCATGATGTCCTCTCCTTCAAACAGGTGCAAATTGATTCGGATGCAAGTTCCACGAGGACCAGAGCCTTGTTCGTCATGCTCACAGCCTATGTCTGGGAGGTTCTCAGCGAGTGTCTAAGGAATCACGTGTGCACCCAAGCACCCATGAATAGCTGAAGGATGAGAGGGTGAGGACTGCGTCTGCAGAGGCCCTGCTGTGCTGACTGCAGACACAGTGACGTTTTCTACTCCAATGGGGCCATTTTTCTACACAGACTCTACAACACACACTGTGTTTGTTTTTTAAACAGTATCTTTAAAATGAAAGAAAATTTTCTTATATTATAGCTGACTCTAACGGCTGACCAATCTTGCTATTATTGACTGCTGCAACGAGGCTGGCAGGATACAAGTCAGTAGGTTCCCTGCTCTCTCTAAACATTTCAAAAGTTGGATACACAGAGCAGGAGGGCATGCATTTTTTTTTAACCTCATTTGTGATTTTGAGTAGGAAATTAAAACCTGTAAACAGGAAAAGAAAGAAGATCCAGTGTATCTGATCAGGGGTGCTTTATGAAGAATTTATTATCAGAGGGAATATCAAACAAGGAGCAGAAACAGCACAGAAGCCCAATAAAACACCAGCATTTGACAAAATAAAACAGATGCTGATGGGCTGGAACTGTTGATGGCTGAGGGGATAAGGAAAAGAAAGAGAGGAAATTAGAACAAATAAGATGAATGATGTAATTAAGAACTGAAAACAAGTAGAGAGGATGAGAAATTTGAGCTGGTTGGCCATGGGAAGTAAGCTATTTCAACCTTTTTAAATACAAAGGGGGGCAGGTTTAGAATCTACCTACATCATTAAAAGATCTGCTTTAAATATCCAAACATCAAATTGGGCCCAGGGTGGGTTGAGCGTTTGTACTGACCGCCATCTGGTCTTCAGCAAACCAAAACATCTCCAGATATAATCCTGCAGCTCCCCTCTGGCTGCCTGACATTAACTCTGCACCGCTCCCCACTCCATGTTCTCCTCTGATTGCCTTCAAGATAGCGCAGGGCCCAACATGAAAGGATTACTATAGCAACCCGCGAAGCTCTTTTATCGGCCTGGAGGAGGTTGTGCAGAGTGGAGCCGGACGGAAGATCTGGAGGGGAGAGCCCTGAGCACTGCCCACTGTCAAACCTTCCTGGAGATGCTTAGCATGAGGATGCGTGTTCCAGAAAATGATTAATGCTTTGAGGGGGAAAAAAATGTTCTAATTGAACATACAGTAATTCTGAATTTTCTTTTTGTGTGACAGATAAGATATAATCATTGAATTTCTTTCTCCAGAGGCTTTGGAGGGGAAAAAAGGAAAAGAAAAAAAAAAAAGAAAAAAAAACCCTTTGTGGAAGCAGTATCTTCGGTGTCTGAAAGATAGTCTTTTTATATGAAACAAATTCTGCATTGGGTTACTAAAAGCATCCACCTGCTTATCAATCTAAAAGCTGCATCTTTAAAGGTCACAAGTGAAGGAAAATCAGATAGACTCATTCTAATTCCTAGCAAACGGGAGCTCATTTCTCACCAATCCACCCTGCAGCGCTCAGTAGCATGACCTTTCACTTACAAAGAGAACAGCAGATTTCTCTCATGTGCTACCCTTCCTTCCTCTTCACGAATTAAATGCAGTTTTGATATTATCATTACACCCTTCCAGAATATTCCACTGCAAGGACCTACGAATTAGCATTACTTTGCCAAAATGGCCAGCCAAATCTCACAATCACTTGACCCTGAAAAGGAACATTAATGAACAGTAATAATAATAAACAGAGTTGACTGCTACAGAGTCAGAGAAATCTTATAAAACCTGTGATCTGGAGCAGTTAAGTGAACTAAAAAAAATAAATAAAAACGGGTGTCTAACTACATGTTGCTCTTTTAAATTTGGCCCAACAAATTCAGCCAGGAAAATAATTCTGAGAGATTACAGAAGAGTCTTCCTTTGGCACTTCTGAGAATATGGGTATCTGAGTGACATTAGCAAGTAATCTGTATGTTGGGAACCTATGGAAAACACTGGGAGAATTTCAAGCCTAAGAGTCATGATGACTGGGGGCTTGTCTTGGTTTCTTACTACCCACTGAAACGACAGCTGGAGGGGTCGGTGACCTAGCGTGATGGCAAAAACACTCATTTCTGAACAGTCACCGCCAACCTTGTTCAAGTCTGAAGTTCAGGGATTCCAAATACATATATGCACAGCCAGATGGGAGAACTGAACAGAATGCAAGCTGTCCTGTTTACGTTAAAATGGCAGGCATTTGTAAGACTATCGTTTAACTTTCAGAAGAAATTCTTTGTTGTAGCTTCACGCAGCCATTTCAGGCAAGCTGAATTTCATTTCTAGTAAGTGTATTAAGTTCATTAAAAATAGGCGAAAGAAAACGATTCAAATGGAACACAAAAAGCAGTCGATTTTATTTCTACGTGCCTCAGTTTCCCTCACATGAGAGAGTGGAAATCCATCACATCCTTATCCAAGGCCAATGTAAATTCTTTGTGGAAGCCAGAACCAATCAGATGCTTCATGCATTTTAAATGAGCGATAATTAAGAATTCATAGATGATAAAGTTTCTTCTGAAATAGTAATAATCTACACTTGTCTGGTATGTTATGGAGTACTAGGAATGTCATCACGTTTGATCCTTCCAGGAGCCTGTACTGGGCAGGACAGACAGCAAACAACCGTTCCGTGGATGAGAAAATGACCCTAGAAGTGGCAGCTCAGCTACTGCCTCAGCGAAGATCACTCGCTGGGGCATTAGAACTCAAACCTGATCAAATCTGGACATCCAGGTTTCAATACCCTGAGACGAGGTTAACATTTGGTCAAAAATATTGTTTTCTTTTTGCACATGTTGAATCAATATTGATATTCTAATTTAGGAGACAAGGACGCCCCTTGCTATTTGCATATTGTAATAGCCTTCAGGATAATTACTGGATAGATCTTCTGAAAAAGGAAGCCACATGTTTACACTACTTCACTGCTTTTAGAAAAGTAGGGTACATGACATTTACCAAATGCTGCGGCACAGTTAGCTGTCATTTAAACTACCGTGAAGAAAACACATGAAAAAAGGGAAATAAGCAGAAAAGTCAAAATTTCCAATGACTTTTTTTAATAGCTACAAGAGTAAGGATAACTCTTCTGTTCTACAGAGATCCCACAAAACCCACTAAAGATCTCAGGGGTTCCTACCCTTTATTCTACTACATGAACAACAAAAGCTAACTTGTTCCTGAAGTTTCTACATGACAGTCTCATCGAACTCAAAACCATTACTTTGAAGCAAACAAATAAATGCTATACTGTACTGCTCTGCAGTTGATACTGCTGATGAAATAAACAGTACTTTTTGTCTGATCATCATTTAATACTATTTCTTATTATCGGCTATAATTAGTTCTGATACTATTATGCTGCTTCAGTTAAAAAACAGCCCTGGATTTTTTTTCTGATTTCAATTAGTAATCAACATTATCTAATTTAAATCCTCATTTCAGGCTTACGAACAGAACAGAAAGCAAATCTTTTTTCTTCTAAACCATTAGGCTGGTTATACCTCATAAACAATCTTTTGGATCAGGCTCTATAATTAAGAGAAGTAAATAAGAAAATCAAGACAACACATCTTAAGTTATTTCACAAGCACAAAGAAGAGAGCCAAGTTTTGAGATATGGCTTCCCAAGGGCTGCCATAGTACAGTTTAGAGCACCAGGTGGAGAGATGTATCTTGGCAGAACAGGTAGTAACCAGGACCAGGCTCATATGGTTACTGGCAAGGAAACATAATCACAGCCAGTCTGCCTCTTCAGATGCTGCCTCTAGGAGGCCCCTACCATGGGCCCCTGCAGACTCCTCATGGAGAATCTTGAGTCACAGACTTTGCAAGGAGAGGAGGCTGAGGCTTGTACCCCACAAAAATCTAGCCTGCTCTCCACTAGTGTCTATACTCATGGCTTTTACTTCCTCACCAAACACTCCTTCCCTCAGTTTCTACATTTTTCTTTAAAATTGATGTACAGTTGATTTACGACATTGCATTAGTTTCAGGGTGTACAGCAAAGTGACTCAGTTTTTTAAACACACACACACACACACACACACACAATACACATTTTTATGTATATGGGCTTCCCAGGTGGCCTAGTGGGTAAAGAACCCACCTGCAATGCAAGGAGATGCAGGAGATATGGGTTTGATTCCTGGGTTGGGAAGATCCCCTGGAGGAGGGCATGGCAACCCACCCCAGTATTCTTGCCTGGAGAATCCCATGGACAGAGGAGTCTGGAGGGCCACAGTTCATAGGTCATAAAGAATTGGACACAACTGAAGTTACTGAGCACACATGCATATATGTGTATACAAATATATACACACACACATATATGTATATACTTGAATATATAGATACGCACACATATATATTCTTTTTCATATTCCTTTCCATTTTAGGTTATTATAAGGTACCGAGTATAGTTTCCTATGCTGTACAGTAAGTCCTTGTTGATTATCTATTTTATATACAGCAGTGTGTATGTTTTAATCCCAAACTGCTAATTTATCCCTCCGCCCTTCCCCCTTTGGTAACTGTGTTTGCTTTCTACCTCTGTGAGTCTGCTTACGGTTCATAAGCAAGTTCATTTGTCTCATTTTTTTAGATTCCACATATAAGTGATACCATGTGATTATTTCTTTCTCTAACTGACTTCACTTAGTATGACAGTCTCTGCGTCCATCCATGGAGCTGCACATGACGGTATTCCCTTCTTTTTCATGGTCGAGTAGTATCCATCGTACATATGTACTACATCTTCTTTATCCCTTCATCTCTTGGTGGACACTTAGGTCGCNAAAAAAAAACCCTTTGTGGAAGCAGTATCTTCGGTGTCTGAAAGATAGTCTTTTTATATGAAACAAATTCTGCATTGGGTTACTAAAAGCATCCACCTGCTTATCAATCTAAAAGCTGCATCTTTAAAGGTCACAAGTGAAGGAAAATCAGATAGACTCATTCTAATTCCTAGCAAACGGGAGCTCATTTCTCACCAATCCACCCTGCAGCGCTCAGTAGCATGACCTTTCACTTACAAAGAGAACAGCAGATTTCTCTCATGTGCTACCCTTCCTTCCTCTTCACGAATTAAATGCAGTTTTGATATTATCATTACACCCTTCCAGAATATTCCACTGCAAGGACCTACGAATTAGCATTACTTTGCCAAAATGGCCAGCCAAATCTCACAATCACTTGACCCTGAAAAGGAACATTAATGAACAGTAATAATAATAAACAGAGTTGACTGCTACAGAGTCAGAGAAATCTTATAAAACCTGTGATCTGGAGCAGTTAAGTGAACTAAAAAAAATAAATAAAAACGGGTGTCTAACTACATGTTGCTCTTTTAAATTTGGCCCAACAAATTCAGCCAGGAAAATAATTCTGAGAGATTACAGAAGAGTCTTCCTTTGGCACTTCTGAGAATATGGGTATCTGAGTGACATTAGCAAGTAATCTGTATGTTGGGAACCTATGGAAAACACTGGGAGAATTTCAAGCCTAAGAGTCATGATGACTGGGGGCTTGTCTTGGTTTCTTACTACCCACTGAAACGACAGCTGGAGGGGTCGGTGACCTAGCGTGATGGCAAAAACACTCATTTCTGAACAGTCACCGCCAACCTTGTTCAAGTCTGAAGTTCAGGGATTCCAAATACATATATGCACAGCCAGATGGGAGAACTGAACAGAATGCAAGCTGTCCTGTTTACGTTAAAATGGCAGGCATTTGTAAGACTATCGTTTAACTTTCAGAAGAAATTCTTTGTTGTAGCTTCACGCAGCCATTTCAGGCAAGCTGAATTTCATTTCTAGTAAGTGTATTAAGTTCATTAAAAATAGGCGAAAGAAAACGATTCAAATGGAACACAAAAAGCAGTCGATTTTATTTCTACGTGCCTCAGTTTCCCTCACATGAGAGAGTGGAAATCCATCACATCCTTATCCAAGGCCAATGTAAATTCTTTGTGGAAGCCAGAACCAATCAGATGCTTCATGCATTTTAAATGAGCGATAATTAAGAATTCATAGATGATAAAGTTTCTTCTGAAATAGTAATAATCTACACTTGTCTGGTATGTTATGGAGTACTAGGAATGTCATCACGTTTGATCCTTCCAGGAGCCTGTACTGGGCAGGACAGACAGCAAACAACCGTTCCGTGGATGAGAAAATGACCCTAGAAGTGGCAGCTCAGCTACTGCCTCAGCGAAGATCACTCGCTGGGGCATTAGAACTCAAACCTGATCAAATCTGGACATCCAGGTTTCAATACCCTGAGACGAGGTTAACATTTGGTCAAAAATATTGTTTTCTTTTTGCACATGTTGAATCAATATTGATATTCTAATTTAGGAGACAAGGACGCCCCTTGCTATTTGCATATTGTAATAGCCTTCAGGATAATTACTGGATAGATCTTCTGAAAAAGGAAGCCACATGTTTACACTACTTCACTGCTTTTAGAAAAGTAGGGTACATGACATTTACCAAATGCTGCGGCACAGTTAGCTGTCATTTAAACTACCGTGAAGAAAACACATGAAAAAAGGGAAATAAGCAGAAAAGTCAAAATTTCCAATGACTTTTTTTAATAGCTACAAGAGTAAGGATAACTCTTCTGTTCTACAGAGATCCCACAAAACCCACTAAAGATCTCAGGGGTTCCTACCCTTTATTCTACTACATGAACAACAAAAGCTAACTTGTTCCTGAAGTTTCTACATGACAGTCTCATCGAACTCAAAACCATTACTTTGAAGCAAACAAATAAATGCTATACTGTACTGCTCTGCAGTTGATACTGCTGATGAAATAAACAGTACTTTTTGTCTGATCATCATTTAATACTATTTCTTATTATCGGCTATAATTAGTTCTGATACTATTATGCTGCTTCAGTTAAAAAACAGCCCTGGATTTTTTTTCTGATTTCAATTAGTAATCAACATTATCTAATTTAAATCCTCATTTCAGGCTTACGAACAGAACAGAAAGCAAATCTTTTTTCTTCTAAACCATTAGGCTGGTTATACCTCATAAACAATCTTTTGGATCAGGCTCTATAATTAAGAGAAGTAAATAAGAAAATCAAGACAACACATCTTAAGTTATTTCACAAGCACAAAGAAGAGAGCCAAGTTTTGAGATATGGCTTCCCAAGGGCTGCCATAGTACAGTTTAGAGCACCAGGTGGAGAGATGTATCTTGGCAGAACAGGTAGTAACCAGGACCAGGCTCATATGGTTACTGGCAAGGAAACATAATCACAGCCAGTCTGCCTCTTCAGATGCTGCCTCTAGGAGGCCCCTACCATGGGCCCCTGCAGACTCCTCATGGAGAATCTTGAGTCACAGACTTTGCAAGGAGAGGAGGCTGAGGCTTGTACCCCACAAAAATCTAGCCTGCTCTCCACTAGTGTCTATACTCATGGCTTTTACTTCCTCACCAAACACTCCTTCCCTCAGTTTCTACATTTTTCTTTAAAATTGATGTACAGTTGATTTACGACATTGCATTAGTTTCAGGGTGTACAGCAAAGTGACTCAGTTTTTTAAACACACACACACACACACACACACACAATACACATTTTTATGTATATGGGCTTCCCAGGTGGCCTAGTGGGTAAAGAACCCACCTGCAATGCAAGGAGATGCAGGAGATATGGGTTTGATTCCTGGGTTGGGAAGATCCCCTGGAGGAGGGCATGGCAACCCACCCCAGTATTCTTGCCTGGAGAATCCCATGGACAGAGGAGTCTGGAGGGCCACAGTTCATAGGTCATAAAGAATTGGACACAACTGAAGTTACTGAGCACACATGCATATATGTGTATACAAATATATACACACACACATATATGTATATACTTGAATATATAGATACGCACACATATATATTCTTTTTCATATTCCTTTCCATTTTAGGTTATTATAAGGTACCGAGTATAGTTTCCTATGCTGTACAGTAAGTCCTTGTTGATTATCTATTTTATATACAGCAGTGTGTATGTTTTAATCCCAAACTGCTAATTTATCCCTCCGCCCTTCCCCCTTTGGTAACTGTGTTTGCTTTCTACCTCTGTGAGTCTGCTTACGGTTCATAAGCAAGTTCATTTGTCTCATTTTTTTAGATTCCACATATAAGTGATACCATGTGATTATTTCTTTCTCTAACTGACTTCACTTAGTATGACAGTCTCTGCGTCCATCCATGGAGCTGCACATGACGGTATTCCCTTCTTTTTCATGGTCGAGTAGTATCCATCGTACATATGTACTACATCTTCTTTATCCCTTCATCTCTTGGTGGACACTTAGGTCGCTTTCATGTCTTGGTGACAGTAAATAGTGTTGCTATGAACACTGGGGTACACGTATCTTTTCAAATGAAGGGTTTTCACCTTTTCCTGATACATGCCCAGGAGTGGGATTGCTGGATTATATAGAAACTCTATCTTGAGTTTTTGAAGGAACCTCCGTTCTGCTTTCCATAGTTGCTGCCAGTTCTTACAACTGCAAACAAAACACAGAACCTGCCCTCTTGAAACAATATCTTCCCAGAACACTACATCCAACAGACTGTTCTCATCCACCTTTATATCACCCAGTATTTAACCCTGCGCTGACCCACCCCTATCTCAAAACTCCCCCTGTCCTCAACTTCAGGGGTCCCCATTTTCCTGCCAACTTTTCTGGTTTTTGTTCCTCCCTCAACTCACCTCCTCTTCCTGTCTACTAAATGTATCAACAGTTATTCCCAAGGATCCTGATAAGCAATATAAAGAGAGGAATCTCAGATAATTGTCAAATTTTCAAAACGTATTTGCGATAAAGCTCCTAACACTTGCATAGCATTATATCAGCTCAATGAGACACAATGTTTATTACTTAATAAATATAATTTACATAGGCAAATTTTATCAAAAATTTCCTATCAGTTCAATTATTAATTGTATATAGAAGACTCTCAAATCCCTCCCCATCAGCCTATCACACTTCGTCCACTCCCATGTCCATAATGACAACAGAGTCTGGGACATTTCCACCTGGGTCAATGAGTGCTCAGGAAGTCAACAACAAAGACTATACATCCATCCTCAGAGCTGGCCCTCTTCCTGGCCCCTGTTAAGGGCATCCTCTCAAGTTATCTGACCCCTCACATTGCCCTGAGTTTGTGCATTCTACACTCTGGAGGTCATATCTGTCCTTCACTGTGTTGGCCCTGGTTAAAGCTCTCACTACTCCTTGGCTGAACCACCATGATCCTTTGGCCTTCAGTTGGTCCCTTCTGCAATTCACAGGTACTTCCACTATTTCCCCTTCTTAAATGTCTTCAACAACTTCTTGGTTTCTACTGAATAAAATCCAGAGTTGCTAGCATAATACTGAAATCTTTAAAGGATCCTCTATAATCCCCCTTTCCTGCATTTTTTCTCCTGATTAGTCTCCCCAGGTTTCAGATAAACTAGCCTATAACACACCATCCTCCCAACATGAACTGGGATTTTCTGCTTCCATCCTTTATCTCATGCTGGTCCCTCTATTTAGAGTATCTTCAACTAATTGTAATCTTACATGTTACAATCTTCCCCATTTGTCAATGCCAAACTTCAGGGTTTCTTCTTTTATGAAGCTGTTTTTGACCCACTCAACTAGAAGTGAGTTCTTTTTCCACTGAATATCAGACCACTTTATGAGTACTTTTCTATCAAAATCAACATATAACATTTCTCTTATAATTAATCTAGACATAGCTCATCTCTTTTTCGAATGGGTACAGTATCTCACTTATGAATGAAACACACAGTCCTACACATAATGGGCCTGTCTTAATAAGTGTTTAACAAATGAACAAATCGAGTGAATTAAATTCCTGCCTTTCTACTGTCATTATTTTAAACGAATCAGTATTTGGTAGATTGCTGCATCTGAGAACGAGCTCCTTTTATATCCACTAAACATAATGCTTCAAGTACTCCTAAACCACACTCCCCTCTTTGCTATACAGTATTTGGCTTTGAAGGATAAATTAGCACAAGGGCCTCACTGGATCTGCAATAGAAAATTAACTTCTCCTAAAATGGTTTGGTTCACGTTTATTAGAAAGTTCTCGGTTTTACTGGTTTGCTTTGCAGAAAATTTTGTGTTAACTATGATCAGAAATGGTAGAAAGCTGAGCTGCATTGACAGAACCGTTGAAGATCAGAGAGACGGGGATGATGCAATTAAAAGGTGGACAGACAGGTAGACAGATGCTCAGCTGCATGATCAGGAACAAGACAGTATAAAAAGGCTTCTTTGATCATTAGAGATACTGCTGTAATGAAGCCCTGGATACCTACTCGGTGTTTCTGCCGGCTCTCATCTCCACCAGGTGTCTTATAGAGAAAATAAGGCAAACACAAACAGATCCACTGCCAGCTAGTCAAAGCCGCTTGGCATTTTTTCCTGTTGATTAAGCCACAAATAAAATCATACATGTTGTGCTTCTGACACAGGCAGAGTATGCGGTTCGGGAATCTTTACAAAATGTATCTTTCTGAAATATTTCAGCATCCATTACTCTGCTGAGATCAAGAAACTAATATATATTCAATAGTGTATCCTATGTGATCTGAAACATTCCCAAGGGCCAAGAACACGACACAAACTGTAAGTGCCAAAGTGGATTTAAAAGCCAAGCAAACTACAGGATGGCAAATTTGGAAAAAGAAGGTAAACTGTGAGCCAGTAGGCAGGATATGGAGGCTTAAGAAGGACTAACTTGATTATTTAGAAGAAAGGGAGAGCTGCACTAATGGGGGCCAGGAAAAATGGCAGTGCTAAATATCATTCCTATGTGCCTCTAGTATGCACTTTCCTTGTGGCTCAGACAGTAAAGCGTCTGTCTACAATTTGGGAGACCTGGGTTCGATCCCTGGGTCGGGAAGATTCCCTGGAGAAGGAAATGGCTAACCTACTCCAGTACCCTTGCCTAGAAAACCCCATGGATGGCGGAGCCTGGTGCAGGCTACTGTCCACGGGGTCGTAGAGAGTTGGACACGACTGAGGGCTTTCACTTTCACTTTTCATGCACTGCATGGTCCCTTGGAAGTCATGCTGGCTTCTCGTTTCATTTCTGCATAGTTTAAAATGAGAGCAGACTCCCTGATCACACACCAACTGACAGGGAGGTAGGTGGTAATTAGGGATTCTGTGGGGAATCACAGTGGCTGTGAGTAATCCACACGGTAGAGACTTGAGCATGACTCTCAGCACTTTAGCACCGTTACTGACACCCTTCTGTGTTAGGCATTCCAATTCATCTCCTTGTCTTGGGCTCCTCCTCTGACACACGGAGACAACTATAACACTTGCTATCTGTCTAGGAGGGATTTTAGGAATGTAAGTAAGGTGCCGGTCTATTGCATCCCACTCTTTAGAAGAAGCTATATGACTCACGACAGCATCATTTCTCACAAAATCTGTTGACTTCTGGCTGTAAGGTTAGGTTGAGGAGGGCAAGGAGAAAGGGAAGAAGGCACAGAGAGAGAGATCCAGTCACTAGGACTATTTTTATGGCTTGGGGCAGAGGTGAATGCCCCAGTAAATCATACTTTCAAAGACAGATGGCCTCTTTAACAACAATCTCTCCTTCTAGAGTCATCACTTTATCTTGTAAAAGACTTTAGCTCCATATGTTCATGAATCACTGATCCTGCGACAACTGTAAGGGCACGGCTCTGAGAGGTCTGATTTCATTATACCAGCACGGGGTGGGGTGGGAGTGGGGCTCTTTGATGAGAAAATGGAGAGAGACATTTTCATGTACAGGAAGGAAAATCAGCTAAGGCACCTCGATGTTTTCCCCTTTCCTTCTCTCCACTTTACGGTTACCAAGCCCATTCCCAACACACTTTAATCAGCCACTCAGTATCGCACGGCTTTTGCTAAATATAAAAGTATGTCACAGAGCACAAGCCAGGAGAAAAGCACGGCTCTCTTCTTCAGTCACCGTGCTGAGTAGATTTCCACGAGCAGCCCTTTGCACAACCACTTGAAATCTCAATATGATGGCCCAATCTGTGATGTTACCTGAACACTGCCAGGTCAGACTCTCCCGGAATACTAATGCTAAGAAGATCACCATGACATCTGCCTACTGTAGGCAACAATGACCAACCACAAAGGTAATCTTAAATTAGGTTCTCTTTCAAGATATCAGTAACTCAAATTGCTTTTGTCATAGTTCTTTTCAAAAAGGAATATTTTCAATTTAGAGCTGGAGGGAAACATGAAAGAGTAGGCCTGGCTGCCCACGAAGTTCACTGCTATTGCAGTGCTAAATGGGCACAGGCTGGGAAGACAAATGAAATAAGACAAATGCACTCTCCCTTATGCTCAAGTACGGTATTTAATACAGTTGAACACTGCATTTATTTTTATCTTTGACAGGTCCAGAAATGGCCACTTACTTTATCTGCAGTTGGGATAGTCTCAAAAATATGTTTTCTTGCCCTACAGGAGAATAATTTATTTTTTCCAGAGTTCATTAGCAGCAAAAATTGGCGAACACTGAATATGGACTTTTTTCCCTCCTTCCACCATCATTAAAGATTAAACATCAGTAACTCTTTAGAAACAAGAGCTAAAAATATGTGAGACGGCAGCCTAGACACCAATATGCATCATCGTGCAAAAGCCGTTTAACAGGTATTTCCTCTCAGTTAAGAGATATTTATACAGCATATAGAATCTCGAAGTTGGGACTGCTTTATTATTTTGAAATTCATTCTTCCATTCCTGCAGAGTTTTGCAGTCTGACCTATTTGTCTTAAGGTTGGATGGCATTATACATTCTTAAGAAGCAGGAGCAAGTTGGAGATGGCCTTGAAAATCACCATCAACATTGTAATCAGTCTCTTTGATAGAGGTGATACAGAGCACTGACACTTTAGCAGCCATTTTCCCTGAAAACGGTATTCTCATTNTTGATTATTTAGAAGAAAGGGAGAGCTGCACTAATGGGGGCCAGGAAAAATGGCAGTGCTAAATATCATTCCTATGTGCCTCTAGTATGCACTTTCCTTGTGGCTCAGACAGTAAAGCGTCTGTCTACAATTTGGGAGACCTGGGTTCGATCCCTGGGTCGGGAAGATTCCCTGGAGAAGGAAATGGCTAACCTACTCCAGTACCCTTGCCTAGAAAACCCCATGGATGGCGGAGCCTGGTGCAGGCTACTGTCCACGGGGTCGTAGAGAGTTGGACACGACTGAGGGCTTTCACTTTCACTTTTCATGCACTGCATGGTCCCTTGGAAGTCATGCTGGCTTCTCGTTTCATTTCTGCATAGTTTAAAATGAGAGCAGACTCCCTGATCACACACCAACTGACAGGGAGGTAGGTGGTAATTAGGGATTCTGTGGGGAATCACAGTGGCTGTGAGTAATCCACACGGTAGAGACTTGAGCATGACTCTCAGCACTTTAGCACCGTTACTGACACCCTTCTGTGTTAGGCATTCCAATTCATCTCCTTGTCTTGGGCTCCTCCTCTGACACACGGAGACAACTATAACACTTGCTATCTGTCTAGGAGGGATTTTAGGAATGTAAGTAAGGTGCCGGTCTATTGCATCCCACTCTTTAGAAGAAGCTATATGACTCACGACAGCATCATTTCTCACAAAATCTGTTGACTTCTGGCTGTAAGGTTAGGTTGAGGAGGGCAAGGAGAAAGGGAAGAAGGCACAGAGAGAGAGATCCAGTCACTAGGACTATTTTTATGGCTTGGGGCAGAGGTGAATGCCCCAGTAAATCATACTTTCAAAGACAGATGGCCTCTTTAACAACAATCTCTCCTTCTAGAGTCATCACTTTATCTTGTAAAAGACTTTAGCTCCATATGTTCATGAATCACTGATCCTGCGACAACTGTAAGGGCACGGCTCTGAGAGGTCTGATTTCATTATACCAGCACGGGGTGGGGTGGGAGTGGGGCTCTTTGATGAGAAAATGGAGAGAGACATTTTCATGTACAGGAAGGAAAATCAGCTAAGGCACCTCGATGTTTTCCCCTTTCCTTCTCTCCACTTTACGGTTACCAAGCCCATTCCCAACACACTTTAATCAGCCACTCAGTATCGCACGGCTTTTGCTAAATATAAAAGTATGTCACAGAGCACAAGCCAGGAGAAAAGCACGGCTCTCTTCTTCAGTCACCGTGCTGAGTAGATTTCCACGAGCAGCCCTTTGCACAACCACTTGAAATCTCAATATGATGGCCCAATCTGTGATGTTACCTGAACACTGCCAGGTCAGACTCTCCCGGAATACTAATGCTAAGAAGATCACCATGACATCTGCCTACTGTAGGCAACAATGACCAACCACAAAGGTAATCTTAAATTAGGTTCTCTTTCAAGATATCAGTAACTCAAATTGCTTTTGTCATAGTTCTTTTCAAAAAGGAATATTTTCAATTTAGAGCTGGAGGGAAACATGAAAGAGTAGGCCTGGCTGCCCACGAAGTTCACTGCTATTGCAGTGCTAAATGGGCACAGGCTGGGAAGACAAATGAAATAAGACAAATGCACTCTCCCTTATGCTCAAGTACGGTATTTAATACAGTTGAACACTGCATTTATTTTTATCTTTGACAGGTCCAGAAATGGCCACTTACTTTATCTGCAGTTGGGATAGTCTCAAAAATATGTTTTCTTGCCCTACAGGAGAATAATTTATTTTTTCCAGAGTTCATTAGCAGCAAAAATTGGCGAACACTGAATATGGACTTTTTTCCCTCCTTCCACCATCATTAAAGATTAAACATCAGTAACTCTTTAGAAACAAGAGCTAAAAATATGTGAGACGGCAGCCTAGACACCAATATGCATCATCGTGCAAAAGCCGTTTAACAGGTATTTCCTCTCAGTTAAGAGATATTTATACAGCATATAGAATCTCGAAGTTGGGACTGCTTTATTATTTTGAAATTCATTCTTCCATTCCTGCAGAGTTTTGCAGTCTGACCTATTTGTCTTAAGGTTGGATGGCATTATACATTCTTAAGAAGCAGGAGCAAGTTGGAGATGGCCTTGAAAATCACCATCAACATTGTAATCAGTCTCTTTGATAGAGGTGATACAGAGCACTGACACTTTAGCAGCCATTTTCCCTGAAAACGGTATTCTCATTCATTTGAAGACAGAAGCAGAGGCCCCTATCCTGAATTTGCAATGTTTAAAAATGGGAGAAACAGACTGTTGGAGTCAATGTTCAAACATTAGCTAAGAGCACTCAAGGAATCTAAATCAGAAAAAAAGGAAAGAAAACTTAGTTTGTAGTAATCTTTCCATAAAGGCATTCAATATTCCTTTCCGATTGAAAAGTGTGATTTCAGATTAGCTAGTCTAAATGCATTATAAAAAGCAAATGCAACGGACTTTTCAGCTGATCCAGCCTAAATGAGGCTACAAATAGGGAAGTAAAATAGTAAAATAATAAAAAACAACCCATACCTGCCTAAATAGGCACATAAAACGCACAGTACTGTTAGCTGCTCAACGATAATCGTGAATAACATTACTAGGGACAAGCTATTGCAAGATAAGAATTTTCAGGAGGCTCCTTCAGTTAAATTACGGCAATAATTCCTACCCTCTTCATCATGAATAGTTTTACAAACAGAAGAAACTCTTTCTCTGGTTTTAGACTTTTAATACTCACATCCTCACTTTAAAAACAGACTTTGTCATCTGTCTATCCCAACAGGAGGGAAGGTCTATGATGCTGCTTTGAGAAGGAAGGATCACATTAAGAGATCAAAGAATCTAAAATAAAGATTTCGCATTAATATCAGGCATCTTTCCTTTTCTTCTTATCAATGAGGTGGATCTTATTTCTTAAGCACATATATGTATATCACACAAAGGAGGTACTATCCAAATTCTGTCCTGAAGAAGAACTCAAAACAAAATTTCAGGAGGAATATTCCTGAACTTGTAAAGGGGATGCTCATATTTTTTTATTTGCAATGTATCTCAGCCTAGATCTATTATGATTGTATTAAAAGTAAAACTAGGAGAAGGAAACAAGAAAATGAGAATATGTGGTTTCTCCACGATTATCAGCAACTGTGGCCACCCTCAAGAGGTAAATACTGTTTAGCATGCACGTATGCTCTGGTCATAATCACTTTTATCCTCCTCAAGCTCAATTTAAGATGGCACTCCACACAAGGAAAGTTTTGTAGCTCCTTTCCACTAGAAAGGAGCTTCTCTGACCATCTATGAAGCACTCGCCTATCCCTGAACAAAGCATTTTGCCCCCTAATTTTTCTCCAAATACAACTTTACTACTTCCTGTATTGCTCATAGTTTCTCTTGCCCTTCAGGGGATTTATACTGGATGATGACAGAAGAATCCCTTGAAGCAAAATTCTGTATTGATATTTAGGGTGATTCGGGCATCAGCACATTAGAGTGAAAGCAGGGATGAAAGATTCTAGTTATTATTCCTAAAGCTGACTCACCCTCACAGAAGAGCCCACAGCTAGAGAAAAAGGTTTTATTTTTGCAAAGAGAGATAGGACAGTGTGAGCTGACCATGGCTAATGGAAAAGCCCAGCTCTGGTTTCTGTGTAGCTGGGGGACACAGACTGGGGGAAGGGTAGCATGACAGGAATGAGACGTGGGTGTTGGGCAGTTTGGTCTGGTCTGGAAAGCATTCATGGTTTCTAGGTGAACCAAAAAGATGTTCAGTTCAGGCCTCTTACGCGACCCCATGGACTGTGGCCTATCAGGCTACTCCGTCCATGGGATTCTCCAGGCAAGAATACTGGAGTGGGTTGCCATTTCCTTCACCAGGGGATCTTCCCAACCCAGAGATCGAACCCGGGTCTCCCACATTGGAGGCAGACGCTTTAACCTCTGAGCCACCAGGGAATTCTCTTACCAGTCTTACCTGAAGTCAAAACAAAGGAAGGAGGTCCCAGAGGGAGGGGATATATGTACACATATGGCTGATTCACTTACTTGTATAGTAGCAACTAACACAACATTGTAAAGCAATTATATTCCAATAAAAAAAAAAAGATGAAAAATAAATGCATGAAGCCCTAGTCTACTAGGGTCTTTGGAGAGTGTAGCATATAAAAATATCCACGATCCTTTACAAGATGCAACATCATTTAAAACTCATATAAGACCTTAGAATATGACCCCAAGCTGCTTTTTGTAATTGGTAATAGGGAACAGTGCCTGAGAGCTGGAGTTCTAGACTTTAGACAACCTGGGTCTCAAGTTCCAGGTTTGGGTTCCAGTCCTGGCTTTATTCTTTATTAGGTGTACAACCTTGACTCAGTTGCTTCATTTCTCTGATGCTTATTTCTCTCATTAAAAAAAAAAAAAATTAAAAAGAGATATAATGATACTATCCCATAACATCATGAGGCTAAAACACATTCAAAATGTTTATCATGTAACATGATAAACTTTGGGGTGACAGAAATGTTCTGAAGCTTGAATGCATGCACATTTGTTAAAACTTACAGAACTGGACACAAAAAAGGAAAAAAAAATGGAAATCTTACCGTATGATAATTTAAAATAAAAATTTAAACATGTAATGTGTGTGTGTCTGTGTGTATGTATATACACACACACATACACAACCTTGGGTAAAGCATTCGGTAAAGCATTCAATAAACACAAATAAACAACACAGAACCGATCACAGTTCCTGGCATATACTTGGCACTTAAAAGTGCCCATTACCAATGGGGCCTTTGCACTGAGGCAGTTGCTTTGGTTGTTATTAGCAAGTCAGAAGAATATGAGGAACAAGGAGGATACAAATAAAGGAGGCAACTGGTAGACCCAGGTAAGCTCAGCGACGAAGTGGGGTGGGACGGAAAGGGAATCGGAGCTGAACCAACTGCCACTGGGCTCTAGCTGGGAGCCGGGCTGTGTGTCCGTGGGAGAGTGCAGTTGTCTCTGTGCTGCTCCCAGGTTAGGAAGAGGACATTACCAGTTGCAATTACAAGATGCCAGAAGAAAAGGGAAGAAAAAGAGCAGCTATTTCTGCTGCTAGACATGAAAACAAACCAACTGAGAAAAGTGCTTTGATGAGCAGAGTATATGCTGCTGGGTGTGTGGGCTGGATTCTCCCTCATCCTCCAAAAGGGAGGGGATGAATAATCCTGCAGGTTCAGACTCAGATGGGTGCGGTACAGAAAAGCTAGCCAAGTATACATTCTGTTCTTAATAACCTTAAATTCTGTTCTTTTTGGTGTAAAGGTTCAGCATACAAAGTTGGAAAGAGGAACCTTTTTTTTAAGGAGGCAAAGGATATGGGAAAAAATTTCAACACCAGATTCCAGTATACATGTAATCACTGAGATTTTCTATGCCTGCATTTTTAAAAAATATATGATGTTTCTTGCTCAAGAGCCAGTAAGCCATTGGCTGCCACAGACCATATAATGTGTTGACGCTCCCCGAAGGGCAAGCAGACGACAGGAAAGCACTTATCTGGTTGTAAAAATATGTTCCCTCTCAATATGCAAGTCTATTTTTCTTCCCGCAATAAACTACATTTGTTTGATGCTGTATCTGATAGTTTTATAGTATTTGTTCACATACTCACTAATTTGCAAGACTGGGTAATTTGCAATGGGTCTCATAGGTCATTAGTACAAATTAACAGCATTCTGTAAAAGATAAAGAAAGAAAAGCAGATACTTTGTCATACTACATGGCTAAGCATCATATTTCAATTGAGAGATCTGATGCCTTGTAGTCATTCTTCCATAGTAGAAAGAAATGGATTTCACCACCACCATGTCCTGGAAGGGAGCAGGGGAGCATTAATGAAAGAGATTGTAATCCACCGCTTTAGTCTCCAGGTTGTGATACATTTTGAAAATATACAACTGTATTAACACCCCTTCCTGGCATTTGTCCACCCTAAACAGTTTATTTATATTTGAGCCTGAAAAGAAGGCACAAAGGCCTTCTTTCCACACAATCCCCTAGGCCTTCTTTTTGGCATGGAACACACACACATTTCTGTAAAATTACTCAATGTATACAGCTGCCTTCTACAGTCTTCATTAAGAATTCAAGAGACGAAAACTGTTGGCTTCCATAGGAAGGTGACCAAACCTACAGGGATATTATGTACAAATAGTCTGGTTAGAATAATAAAATGCTGCACGAGCTTTATAATGTTAGACATGTGCAACATGGATTCCTTTGTGATCTGAGTCTCAGATTTTTAAAAACGGATCCTTACTTGCCTTGAGATAAACTTAAGTAAATAATGTTTGCCATCAACTCTAAATGAAGAATGACAGTTAAATTTTATAATCATCTTCACAGCTTCAGGACTTACTTTATATTTTCTCAGGCTCATGACCCAAAGGTTGCCATAGCAACTAGGAAATCCTACCTTATCAAGCGCTTACATTTACATTCCTTGCAGCAGCTTCCCTTTATGAATTAAATCCATCATGGTTTTCTATTCTCAAAATAAAAAGTTCTTAGGATTATCTTGCAGAAACAAGGATCAAATGCTTTGATAGAAATACACTATGCAAAAGTTAATTCAATGGTGGTTTTCTTTAGGAAGAGATACAACTATGGCATAATAAACAGCTTATGCCCAAACTTCCTAGCTTCAAAGGAAACTTAAATAGAGACGTTATGCTAAAAATGACACATCCACTACCTGTGCATTTCATCTTGGAATTATCAAAGAAATAATCTTACTGGGTAGCATACTTCAAACAGGTATACAGACATACAAAGAATTATACACTGCCTACAATAAAGCCCTGTTACTCACACACATAAATATCGATAAAATGGGTAACAAATATATTTCAATTCAAAACTCAAATTAGGAACACAAAACAAATGACAAGCTTCACTTTATTAAGTCCCCATGTTTATAGAGGCAAGTTTTGTCCTTGTTTTTGGACAAGTTACCTAGTAATATGCAATTACTGCCTTGTGTCCAAAGTTGTGCACAATAATTATGCAAACAGTGGGAAAACCTATCAACCTGCCACCTCTGATGATAGATGGAGAGTGAAGACATGACTACTCCTGTTCATGGGTACAGCAGTCCAAGATGGCGAAGATCATCTCACCATGGAAGAAACAGAACTTTAGGGGGCAGGCTCAGAAGCTCAGACAGTGAAAGGAAGACTCATTCAACTAAGTGTGAAACCAACTTCTGAGGGTTACGCTAGAATCCAAGTCACCTGGAGCCCACAAGTCACTGCGTGACAGGTGCTTAATGGAGATGATGTCAAAGATAGAAAAAAATTAGATTCTCGCCTCACCTGCCATCCAACTCCCAGAAGGCTGCAAGATTTATCTAGACTCCCATTCATGGGCTTCTTCCAGCTCAGACAAGTCGCTGATTATGTACACAGAGCTCAACCCAGTTTGCATTATCCAAAAGAACTTTCTTCTCTTTCTGGTTTCAACATGCATCCATCCAGTCCTGTCTTTGAAATGCCCCTCCCTTTCTGTGTTGGCAGTCCTCTGCTTCCTCTAGTCAGTTTTTGCTTTTTTGTCCTTTTGGTCTCTGCTTCTTATCCACACTTTGATACACAAGCTTTTCTCTCCCCTCTAGCTTGGAGAGTCACAGCACAATGAGATAAAGGATAAATAGAGCATTGGCTGGCCACAGTGAAAGAGGGATTCTTTAAAGTTCTATTAAAACCTAGTTCCTTCCACCATCACTATCTCCCTCACGGTTGCATTTTCTGGAGGCAATACGTAACTGGCATCTTGATTTTAAATTTGGGGGGGGATGGGCTAAAGCATTCAAAGGGGTGAAGCGCCAAGAGTGCACTATTCATTATTCATTTTAGGATGTTTAGTTCTGAAAAAATTCCGTTTCAAATGAAATTAAAGAATATGCAGTGCAAACTTTCAGGTGGTGTAATAGCCTATTTCTATTATATTCAATTTCAACATATTTTTCTAAGCATCAAATCACTTCAAATAATAAGTACTATGTAACTTCAAAATTTTATTTAAGGTATATTTGTAGGAGAAATACACAGATATGCACACACAGCACACACACACACACACGCACACACATACACATCACCTACTGAGACTAGTCATCCATTCACTTTAGCAATTCACCATTTAAAAGATTCCCATATATAGACCATCGATATAGATTAAAATCTGAGGAAATGTTTACTTGTGTACTGAATACAGCTCAAGAGAAAATGCCTGTAATTTTTTATTTTTTAGAATTCTGAGTCATTGATAATTAGACCTATCCTACATAAATTGGTGAGCAAGATGAACTGTCATAGGATTAGCACCTCCTAACCAATTTAGATGAAAGTGAAAGAGGAGAGTGAAAAAGTTGGCTTAAAGCTCAACATTCAGAAAACGAAGATCATGGCATCTCGTCCCATCACTTCATGGGAAATTGATGGGGAAACAGTGGAAACAGTGGCAGACTTTATTTTGGGGTGCTCCAAAATCACTGCAGATGGTGACTGCAGCCATGAACTTAAAAGACGCTTACTCCTTGGAAGAAAAGTTAGGACCAACCTAGATAGCATATTCAAAAGCAGAGATATTACTTTGCCAACAAAGGTCTGTTTAGTAGTCAAGGCTATGGTTTTTCCAGTGGTCACGTATGGATGTGAGAGTTGGACTATAAAGAAAGCTGAGCGCCGAAGACTTGATGCTTTTGAACTGTGGTGTTGGAGAAGACTCTTGAGAGTCTCTTGGACTGCAAGGGATCCAACCAGTCCATTCTAAAGGAGATCAGCCCTGGGATTGCTTTGGAAGGAATGATGCTAAAGCTGAAACTCCAGTACTTTGGCCACCTCATGCGAAGAGTTGACTCACTGGAAAGACTCTGTTGCTGGGAGGGATTGGGGGCAGGAGGAGAAGGGGACAACAGAGGATGAGATGGCTGGATGGCATCATTGACTCAATGGACGTGAGTTTGAGTGAACTCCAGAAGATGGTGATGGACAGGGAGGCCTGGCGTGCTGTGATTCATGGGGTCGCAAGGAGTCAGACATGACTGAGTGACTGAACTGAACTGAACCAATTTAGAAATAAACCAGAATTTTAATACAAGGGAAAATTCTGGGAAGCTCTTTGATGAACATGATTCCACTCTACAGTAATGAAATTCACAGTCACATCAATAGCCAATATATAGACAGGCAAGAGTTTTAATTTGGCTAATGCACTTTTTATTCATTATTGGGCTTTAGTAAAAACCTGATTTCCAACTTATGGAGGCATCATTTAATTACTCATGCTTCACTTCTCAAAATGAGAAAGATTTAACTTGCCCATGAATAATCGATCGGGTGAGCAAGCAACTAAGAAAATATTTCAGACCCGTCACTTGCTTGTTACAAGATATATATAACATATGCTTTAAATGTTTTCATTTCTGTGGATCTGGATTTCCATACTTAAGGGCAGATTTAACTTCCCACATTGCAGAGATATTTGTTGTGGATTCTCCCCCAACCCATTAAAAATATTTGTTGGTCTTGCTTGCTTGATAAAAACTTCAAGCAGAAGTAAGCATGTATGATCACTAGAGCCTAAATAATTTTTTGACAACATAGTTTTCCTTTGCAAAATGCAACCTGGAAAGGTAAAATGCCCTTGGTGGCCATATTCTGCAAATATGAAATTCAGAAATATGTTCTGAAAAAAGCCTTACCTTCCATCAGTAGGAAGAGGACCAAAGAGCACTTACTGTTTCCAATGAGATGAGAAGGCAAAAAATATAAACACCAAAAAACAAGGTCAGAAGGAGATTTTTAAATGGATTTTCAACTACTTAAGCCAGGAAAAAAAGGTATGCTGTGGCCCAGTTACTAGTGTCATCTAATGCCAAGGTTGATGTTAAACCTTACGTTCTCCATCACGTCTTTCAGACAACCAGGTCCTAAGTGGGCTTCCCAGGTAGTTCAGTGGTAAAGAATCTGCCTACCAATGCAGGAGACATGAGTCTGATCCCTGGGCTGGGGAGATCCCCTGGAGAAAGAAATGGGAACCCATTGCAACAGTCTTGCCTGGAAAATCCCATGGACAGAGGAACCTAGCGGGCTATAGTCCATGCGGTCACAAACAGTCAGACATGACTGAGCAATCAAACAGGTCCTAAGGACCTAGGTTCTTCTCACCCTAGTGCTGCACACCACTGTTCAAGGCTTTACAGGGTGAGTCTTTAATTCATGAGGTTAAAACATTCAAGAGAAATAACTGGACTTTATAGATTTAAAAATTTAAATGCATATTGTCCTTAAAATTATATTACTATTATTATTATTGGCTTTATTTTATGCCTTGAAAGGCCATCTGCTTACCCAATTTATGCTGCCATGACCCCCACAAAGCTGAACTAGTCTTTTATCTTCTCGTCTCACGACAGTCAACATGACACACTTGTATCCTAGCATCTCAGGGCTACACCTGGCCATTCCTTTTGAAAAAAGCCATAACTACAATGACCACCTCAAAGCATGATTTCAAGTGACTTTGGGCTGCTTCCAAATATATTAATTTTGCCCCAAAGGATAAAGATCTGCTACTGCTGAGACTATTCAAATAATCCAAAATAAAAAGCATAAAGGGAAGTAAAAAAAAAAAAGGTTTTGCTCAATGACAGCCTCAGTGAAATATCACTATGTGATAAAATGACAACTGTAAAAAACACAAAGTATATTATGTATTTTTTTAACCTACAACAAGATTTTTGTCCTTAACTGGAAAAAGTTTTAAACATCACAACAGAAAATTTTCACACTCTGGAGCTAAACATTCTACCATCAGCTGAATAAATCCAACTCTGTTTTCTAGAAGTAATTTTGGGGCAACCCATGGTTGAAGTTCAGACTTAAGAAGAGTAAGTCATAGACAGCAGTAAATGTACTCAGATACATAGAACCTGTAACCATTATTTATTCTAAATCTGAGTTTTCAATCACTAAATATATTATAAAGTGTTTAAAAGTCTAGGAGAGAGAACTTCCACTTAGTATAAAGCTGACCTTTGAGGTCTCTTTGGAAAATATTAGAATCTTAAGAGTGAATTCTTTAACAAAGCAACATATTCCCCCAAAAAAGCAGCATATTCCATTTTTCGTACTTGGGTTTTCTTGTAGTAAGGTACAGGTATCAATGACACAAAAAACTTTTTTCTAGTTTTTATCGCTAACTTTTGTAAATTATAATTGCTACACATAGTCTAAATGCTAATACATCAATTTTTACTTTTTGAATGAAATTTGTTCATTCATTCTATTTAGTCAATCAACAAATATTTATTGAGGCACTGTGATGAATATATTTATGGATGGTGATTTACCTCTTTTCACTTTAAATTATCTATATAGACAATGAAGGTAGGGATTTGCTTCCACAACCTGGCAGGAAACATTTAGGCAGGGCATAAATGGTATTCACAGTTTTGAATTAAATCAGAAATGCTCTGCTGAAACCAATAATTTGGGGTTTCATTTTTCTTTTTATCTTCTTTATTCTTATTCCAGCTATAAATCATATCACTACCCATTCATTCTTCTAAGACATGGGAACATTTAAGTGAAGGTTCTGTTTATTCTTTCCCCAAACCAGTGACTAAATTTAAATAAAATGTTCTTGAGGTTAAAGGAACATGCCATTTCTTTTAAAGTTGTCAACCCTCTAAAAAAAAGTTTTAAAAAGGAAAACCAAAAGGAGTGTCAATGTATAATTTTAAACATACAGATTAGCTGCAACTCATGGGCTTTTCAGTGTATAATCCAAGAATTCTGTCAAAGTAAAGAAAAGAAAAGAGTAGTTGAGTGGGGCAGGGGGTGGGGTGGGGTGGTTTAAGCATGAAATCTCAGGTCCCTTAAAATAGTTCATTTTCTGAGCTAAGCAGCTATGCCAATTCAATCAACCAGAGAAGTTTAATAATGGATTTCAATCAGTCTTTTTTTTTTTTTTTTCCCTTTTTGTCAATTAAGAAACAGGAACTCAGTTCTGCTAAATTATAAAAAATTGAAATGGCAAGTCCAGGAACACTAAGCTTCTCTTGCAGGGAGCACAGCAGCTAACATAATACAGCCTTGGCAACAGGGACTACTGCCCATGCCTGATGTGGCTATACCCTCTGGTCATGTGACACAAGGCAAACCACTCAGTCTCTGAACTTCCAAATCTTCACCTGTAAATGGGGATAAAAATAGTTTCTATCCCAAAGAACTGTTGGTGCAAGGATTACTGAGCACTGTCTCTGTGTGTGGCATGGTGCTGGATTCTGGTGATGCTCTGTAGAATAATCCCTTGCCTCAAGTTTCTAATTGTAGTTATGAAGGGGAAGTAGACATTAATACAGTTCTGTATTTGGGGTGAGAGTGTTAATGCAGGGTAAGATGCTTAACATTAAAAAATCAAACTCTGACAAATTCAAATATTCGAGACACCTTAAGTTTCTCTATAGCTATCTAAATATCTGTTTTAAATCCTTTAAGGGGAAAACTAAGGTTGAGGAGAATCATATATGAACAACGGGGAAAAGGAGAAGAGGAAACCTACTCGAAAATAAAAGACCAAGATTTATGCCTCAGGAATACCATGCTATTAATAGCAGAAAATGCCAGACAGAAAAAAGAATTCTCGATTCATCTGGAATCGTCATGAAGTGTTCCATAAAATCAGTTTCTTTCTTATTTAAACTATATTGAGGACAATGTTCTACAAGTTTATATAATACCTATCGTTTTAAATGAGCAAAATAAAAAGAATTTCACTCTTGCAGCCAGTTTAGGTCACATAGGCATCTGGCCCAGTATTATCAGTGAAATTCTCCTTCTACTTGAGGCTACTAGAATCTAGCAACATCCCCCTACTCTGTACCTCTCAAATCTCCTATCTTCTGACTCCAATGTATGGACACTGGAGAAAAAAAAAAAAAAATAACAAGATAGATAAGATTTTGTACAAGTTCTATTGGATTGCAAAATTCAGAAATAAGTTTGGTCTTGGTGAAACCCTGGGGTGCTTTCTTTGAGTAATTTGCATACATTTTAATACAAAAGACTTTGTGACATTTTTTATGGCAGGCAGTTCAAGAGGCTTTTCTGGTCTACTCAGGGTCCCCGCCGCTGTGTTCCAGATAGCCGAGGTCATCTGATATTAAGACCTCCAGATAAGCGAGGAGGCACTGCACTGCATCACCAGAGCCTAAACAGAATAGAAAATTCCTTAACACAGCTGTCGACCTAGAAATCTGTTCTTTAAAACGAAGGGAAAAAAAAAAGTAATATTTGTTGGTAACACAAAAGTCTGTGGCATCTTATCATTTCACTGGGCTTTGAGCAAGCTTACAGAACCATCTGACAGGAAGAGATTTTATTCCTTACAGGCATTATATGTTGAAAAAAACAAACAAGTGCCACTTTCCATAGTTCATCCGATGCATGGTCTGACACTTCTATAAAGCAGGGAGAAAGGTGATCTTATTACATCCTGCTTTCCGTGACGGAACAGAACCAACTTCACCTAACTTGGGACTAAGCCCTATTCCTAGGTATGGAGGATGCCACTCGATTTCTAGGGAAACAGTTCTGTTTAAGAGCATATTAAAGGAAAACAACCACAAATAAGTAATAGACATTGAAAATATTTAAACAAGGAAGACTTCTGAGGAAAAGAACAAATCATAATTATCCTCGTTATCTTTATAACTAATGCATGCTGGAAGCTTAGTACCTGTGAGCCCCTGGACCAAAGTGTCTCCTTCGGGTCACACAGAGCCTGGTGAGGTTGTCAGTTTCACAGGGGAGTAAACAGGCTCAGGGTGGGCATCGAGCTTGCAGGGGAGAGGGGTGGGTCAGACACTTGTCACAGGAGAAAATCCCCCCTCCCAAAAAGCTTCTGCTTTTACAACGAGGAGAATAAAAACAACAGATTCATCATTTTAGACCAATCTACCTAGTGTGTATTTTTTCTTAATTTTTAAAGAAAAGGTTAAGTAATCAGATGGGCAGATGAGCAGAGATGGACAACGAAACATTCTCGATGTCCAGAAAACAGGTGTAACATTTTTTCCCCAAAACTCTGAGGGTCTTTAGATTAGTTTCCAACAACTGACATAAGGACAAGATTTTCCTGCTTGAAGATACTTATCCCTCTTTTAGCTCATCCGTCACCCATTTACTGGGTAGGTGTGCCATGCAAACTTGAAATGAACACGTCGCCTTCCTCCAAGAAGCTCACAGTCTAGTACGGAAGATGAAAATATAAACACAGAGTTACAGAACGATGCGAGAGAGCAGTGACAGTCACACGAGATGCTGTAATAAGTGAGCAAGGCAAGGTGGCAACTGGTTAAATATCAGGGGGGAAAAATGATCTGTTTCTTGCTCCAATGCTACTTTATTTACATTTTAAGAACTTTATTTTTGGATAAGTCCTATTTTAATAATGTCCATACCCTAGACATTAAGCCCATTCACAAGACACTGAAGACAGATTAATATCACCATTGGAAGAGTGTGTTTTCTGCCCATCACCTTTAGCAAGCCCTTCTACACTGAAGCATCTCATGGTTTGATCACTGGAGGGTAGGAAGCTATATAAATACACTGCAGATATGTACTCATTCATTAATAGTAGCTTCAATATAGCTGAAATCACAGAACTGTGACCTTATAATGAATCATACTCAGAAAGCACTTCACAAAACAGCAACTCCTACTTTATGCACTATCAATACTGGAGCAACAAGATGTATCAAAATATTGTGTATTTAAAATGAGACTATCCCCTACATAAAATAAAGAACATCTACTGACCATGGCTTAGAATATACCTAACTTATTTCTTGATCCTCTCTCACCAAAAATAAAACAAAACTCAAGGGGATTTGTGTCTGCATAAAACCAAAACTGTCTAGTTGAACTAAGACTTAAAAAGTCAGATGACTATCATTTAAATCCTCTCTTTAAAAATAACATTTCTTGCACAGCAAGAACTGACAATCCCTCGTTTGTGGTAAAGCAGCAAAGGATACTAAGACAATCTCAACACAGGTTTAAATGCCTTAAAGATCTTGACATATTCCATCCTAAAGCATCAGGAGATGGCTGGGAGTATAATTTCTCTGAACGGTGTGAGCAGAGAATCAGACATTGTCTCTAAAATCTAATCAAGGTAGGCGAAAGTCTGTTGTCGATCCTTGGAGGAAATATACTAGAAAAGTCAAAACCGATAATACTGGCAACAATTTCTCATGTCAACTCAAGAACTGTCTCTGAACAAAGATCCTGAATAGAAACCTAATTTTACATTAGGCAGTGACCATCTGTATATACTAGACAATAATATTTGTAGACAACAGTGTTGATGCCGTCCAAGTTTTCCTGAATAACGATGAACATATCAACGGTATGTACAATATCTTCCCAGATGAAGAAAAAGGGATTACAAATCTACCAAAACGTCTCTATACTACCATGCTTCCCAAAGACAAAAAAGTGGAGGGAAATTACACAAGCATTCCAATGTGATAAAATGGGCAGATAAACTGGTCAGAGGATTGACGTTGCTTTCAAAGTGTAAAAAAAAAATACATACGTGCACTGATATTAACCAGAAGGACATAAGATAGTTGCTCGACCAGTGATGTACATCATCGTCTTCATAAACAGCGTGACCCCAAGGAACGAAAGGGGGAATAATCAGACACTGTAAAATCTATAGTAAACAATGGAACTTTGCAAGACCAAGCAAGCCTGTGGCCCAGCGCCTGCTGTCTGACACTCACCCACTCTCACCTTCATCCAGGCGGCCTGGCCCAAGCGTGGCTCTTCTCTGCATTTCCCAGCCATCCCCGCGGCTATGTGACTATGTCCTGTGACTATATGACTATGTCCTGCCCGAGTGAGCAGAAGGGATGTGTGTCCGAAGAACAGGCTGCTCCCCTCCCCTCTCCCTTTCTCCCTACAAGAGGCTAAAAGGGTATGACTGGGAATCTCCTTGTAGAAGGTGGCAGAGCCACTGTTAGTCTTGGTCACTGAATGGCTGGGTAGAACTAGACTATCCATAGAACGGGAACATCCACCTCAAACTATTAAGCAAAGGAAACTTAATTTCTAAATATCCAACTCACTGCAAAATTTGCAGCTTTCTAACTTCACTAATAGGTTCTCAGAGAACTGCTATTAGAGATGCAAGAGTATCCATGACAAAATTATGATTCAACCGACTCATCAGGAGTGACCTGCTAATCGTCAAGGTCAACAGACTGAGTCCATGCAGCACTAGGACCTCAGGACACCCCTGTACAAACAGCACCGTGAGCCTCAGTTGGGTGTGAACCCGCAAGCACAGGGAAGGGCAGGGGTGGAAGCTACTCTGCTCAGGATTCTCTAATCCAAGTCCATGGGTAAATACTGCTTAAGGGTAAGAGGGTGAACAGAGGGGCAGAAAAGCATTGTCAGGAACCACTAAGTAATTAAGTTAACGAGCTCCAGTCCCTATTATGCATCAACAGAGTCACTTTTCCTTCTCATTCCCAGTAAATTATTTCTTCTGTGAATGTAAAAAGTTCACACACACAAAATAATTGCCCCTGTCCTTCAACTTCAAAGGACATACCTCACTATAATTGATACAAGTGAGCCTTCCTAATTCCTAAGAAACACAAGCAGGGTAGAAAAGCGGGCCCTCAGAGTCAAGAGTCTAAGACGACTGCACAACCATGTAGAAAACGCTCATTCCTCGTTCACTTAGTGCCTCCCAGGCATTACACTGGATGCCCTGGATACAGCTGTCAAGAGAGTACATGTAATTCCTAGGTTCAGGAACTATTACCGCCCAGCAGAATTCCTGGTGCCAGACTGCATGATAGACACAGCACCAGGGTGAAGATGAAAAGTAACAAAAACACCCACCAAACCATCATCCGCCAACCCTGCCAGGAGAAATACAGGCTGCAGACAGGGTTTCGTTTCATAGGCAAAGTGACCGTACGAAAACAAATAACTCTAAAGCTCAATCGATTTTGACCATGACATATTGGCATCTAGAACAAATGGTCACTTTGAGTGAGAACTCGTTTCGTAAATTAGGGGAGGAAGTTCATGAAATGTTAGAAATTCCAACCAAGCCACTGGATGTAAATTGTGATCCGATTCAGAGCTGACACGTTCAACAGTTTAATTTAGGTACAGCTCTCAGCTGCGCTGGGCACACGCAAGAGAAACAGATGCTTTGAATCATTTCAACGTGCATTCCTGTCAGAAATGTCCTCTGTGACACTAAAATCAATTTCCTACGCCTTTAACTAACTGTTCTACCAAAAGAAAAGGGGAGGGGGGGAGGAGAGGGAAAAAAAAGATTCTTTTAATCGAAAGCCTTTCCACTGCGGCAAAATTAAACCCAAACCTATTAAACAGTACAAATTTATGGTCAATTTTTATAATTAGTGTTGCTTTCATAGAAAGGATAGCGATAGGACAAAATGCAACACGATTCCTTATCACTGTGGTGCCCAATGAAAGTTTTTCACTTGTCCTGGAGAAATGAGGTAAATTTTACAGAGCTGTTATGTGAAAAAGGCAGACTCCAATCCTTGTCCAAACTAGCCCAGAAAACTAAAGGAGAACAGACTCGGTTTTGCTTGGGAATTTCAACTACGGATCCAAACTCGGAACCTGCCCTCCTGCCCCCTACAGATTCTCAGATGCGCATGGCTGCCTCTCTGAAAAAATCTGTAAAGCATCTTTAAATATACTTTATGAGGGCGCCTGCAGAGTGGGCTTGGAAATTCAATTAAATTCATGTCTCATATGTTTAGCCAAAAAAAAAAAAAAATCAAAACGTCACCAAACCAAACAAAAATGGGAACACACACTGAACATCTAAACACTGCAGCATGTCACATCTCTCCTGAAGGAGGAAAAAGTTCCCCAATACCCCTACTTCAAGCCACACCAATTAAAGACACAATTGTTTTTTCCTTTCCTATTGCAGTTATCTTGTCCTGTATGGATATGAGAGTTGGACTATAAAGAAAGCTGAGTGCTGAAAAATTGACGCTTTTGAACTGTGGTGTTGAAGAAGACTCTTGAGAGTCCCTTGGACTGCAAGGAGATCCAACCAGTACATTCTAAAGGAGATCAGTCCTGAATATTCATTGGAAGGATTGATGCTGAAGCTGAAACTCCAATACTTCGGCCACCTGATGGGAGTACTGACTCATTAGAAAAAATCCCTGATGCTGGGAAAGATCGAAGGCGGAAGGAGAAGGGTACGACAGAGGATGAGATGGTTAGATGGCATCACCGACTCAATGGACATGAGTTTTGAGTAAGCTCCAGGAGTTGGTGATGGACAGGGAAGCCTGGCCTGTTGCAGTCCATGGGGTTGCAGAGAGTCGGACAGGACTGAGCTACTGAAGTGAACTGAACTGAACTGACCTACCACAAAAGCCCATACTCTAGCTAAAAGCAGAAGTGCAGTCTTCCTGAGGCTTAGAAGGTGTCTTCTAGCACATGTCCTCTCTGCCTGGTTTCTGCTGTTGATTTAACGCAAAGCCTGCTGCCAGCTCCCCCTGCACCCGGACACTGTGAAGACAGTGCCTGGAAAGTCACATTCCACAAGAACCCAAATCACTTTGCCAGTGACCATGCCTCAGAATACCCTTCAGGAGCTGTCGTTTATCGGACTGAGATATATATGTGTGTGTACGCATACACGCATACACACCTACACACACGTCTTTTTTTTTAATGTTCAAAACGTGAGGCTTTTCAGGTTATTTGACTTTTAGGCACTCACCATTTGGGACCAGCACGCTAGCCTGTATCTGAGAATATCTGATCACAATGAAGCTGGCTACAAGAATCTCTTGAGTCACTTATCGACAAATGATGAGAAAAGGAGTAAGGAGTTCATCTGAAGCGGAGACTCAGATGACTCAGTAGCCAAGGGAGCAGTTCAACATCAGAACAGGGCTCTGTTCATACCGCAACTTGCTGACATTCTTCATTCTCTGTGACAGCCAATGAAGGCAAAATGAAGAGGCAGAGGTTTGGGCCACAGTGTGTGTGTGTGTGTATGTGTCGAGAGAGAGAGAATTCTCATCCCTTCCATCCAACACCTCTTGCTAAAGCCAAGAGGAGACCCAGGCGTCAAAGAGAGCAGTAGGCAAGTGCAAGAAACCCCCAAACACAAGGATCAAGAAACCCATCCTTCCTACACACAGTGTCACCATGAACAGACACTGTGAGCTCAAACCCAGAAACCGGCTGACGTCCCGTTTAAGGGTAGGTGATCGACTCTGAGGTAATGACACAAACTCCAGGGATCCCTCCTTTCGGTCCCCAAAAAGAAGATTTAGTATCCTGGACATCGAGAAGAGTTGTGCTTAAGTTCCCTGGAAGTGTTCAGTGAACATCTCTTACAAGGAATAAAACTGACTAGATAGCAAGATAAAGGAAGAGAAAATGCACAGCGTAATACTGACTTCCCAGTCAGCAAAAGTTAATGAGTTGCAGATCACGAGCATCTCAATGTAAAACCACCGTGTGTGCATGTTATGAAATTACTCTACAAAAGATTGCTTAAGCAAATTTACAATGAAAAACAACATCAAAACACCAAGGAAGTGGAATGAATATAAATAGGAAGCACACTTAGACACCTAGGGTGTCTTATTTTAAGGAGGGGGAAAAAAAAAAAAAGGATCCTCAACCTTCAACAAGGACTTTTCAAAATACAAAGCAAGATCAGACAAGCATCCAGGTCATCTTCATAACAACATAAATTTTACACAAGCAAATAAACCCAACTACAGAAAATTGATCTTCCATTGGCCCTCCAGCCACGCAGACAGCATGCAAAAATCCATCCACGGGCACTCTTCAAAGGGCCGAACTGAATCTACACCACCTGGAGATGAACAAGAAAAATTTAAATGGGGCCTGTGGGTCTCTAAAGAGCAGTTTTTAACTGGCCCATAAGCTAATAAGAGCGGTTATAAACTGTGAACAACCAAGGCCCTACCAGGAGGAACATTTATCACACTAACATGCCTGGAAAAGTGGAGAGGGTTCATCTACACTCTCTCTGCAGCTTCTATTAGAATGTTAATTGTTCAAACTGAAGAAAAGGAGACAGAAGGAATGGCTTTTACCATCATGTGTTAAGTTTATTTTTGTTCATCTGACCAGTTCCCAAGGGGCAAGAGGCTAATGACGGTTCTTCATCATCAACTGCAAAGGATATTTACATCCATCCCGTAACCATGACAGCTGTGTCACTAATTCCCTAACTGCCTCCACCACATGAACCAATCATCTGGCATGAAGCTGCAAGATGGAGTGCCCTGCAGTCATTATTCACCAAGCACTTTCATTAACAAACTGCCCTTAATTACAGCGGTAATTGCAAAATTATTTCATAGCAGCAATTATTTTTCTCAGCCAATCCAGGCTATTTAAGTAGGACATTGCCTAGGAGAATGGCAAAAGGCCAAGTAATCTATGACCAAAGATATGTTTTAATTGTACTACAAACTTAGTTTTCCAAATATTGCATCAGAGGGCTTTGAAATCACATTATACATCCCGTTAGGCACTCCACACACAGAGACACACACAACCTCAATAAAGCTAACCTTCTCTACTTCATTTCAATTTGAAAGCAAAATGCACCCATAGCATTCACATTAAGTACCTAAACTAATGCTATTGTCTAGCAAAGCCAAAAATAATGAGTTTCAAGATCTAAACCAATACTTTTAAAATTGCTGAACATGCTAACCTATCCATTTGAGAGACATCAACTCGCCTCCCCCCAAACCCACTCCTTTCACTCAAGGGCCTTTTGTTTTTTTATCCGTACACACTTAGGTACCTAGTTATGATAAGGAATGCCACGACGGTGTACCTATCTATCCGCTGGCCTCATAAACAAAATCCCAAAATAGTTGCCAGAAAGCAAATCTAGATATTCAAAATCTGTGCTTAGTTTCCTCATGTTTCAACTGGAGAATTCTTCAACAGCTATCCTGGAGACGAAACAAGAGTCACAATGTCCCATCTGGATAAGAGGGAGTTTTCAGCGGAGCCAGAGAACAAGAAAGGTGTGATCTAGAAAAACTCGGAGGGAGCGGTTGAATCAAGGCAATGCCAATATCACAGTCAGATTACAGGTATTATATAAAGACTTTGACTACTGTTCTCAGGAGTTTGGATGTTACCTGGTAGACAGTGAAGACCTGTGGAAAGCGAGGGATGAAGACAGCTTGAATTCCGATAGTGGTAATGGACACGGAGGGACAGGGTGGAGAAATCCATGAACAATTCTGCAGGCAGAATTATACTTGGTAACTGCGGAGTACGAATGGGAACAGAGAGCTATTCAGAGACTGTTCTGTGGTTTCTAGCTTGTAAGGCTAGATAGATGGTGAGCGAGGGAAGGCAATAAGCATCTGTAATACATCTGAACATTTCAAGTTTGCAATATCTATGGGATATTAACCTAGAGATATTAAGGAAATAGCTAGAAAGAATAATAACACTTATGGCTTATTTATTACATGTCAGGCATTGTGTTAAAGGCATTAGATGTATGAACTCACTTGATACTTGAAATATTAGGGTCTATGAATTAGATTCTATTTTTACAACCATTTTTAAGGACAAGGAAGCTGGGGCTCAATTACACAAGGTCACTATGGCAGAGGATGTTAGTTGCTTAGCAAATATCTGTTCTTCCCTGCGGCTGCTAAGTCACTTCAGTCATGTCTGACTCTGTGCGACCCCATAGATGGCAGCCCACCAGGCTCCCCCATCCCCGGGATTCTCCTGGCAGGAACACTGGAGTGGGTTGCCATTTCCTTCTGCAATGCGTGAAAATGAAAAGTGAAAGTGAAGTTGCTCAGTCATGTCCGACTCTTAGCGACCCCATGAACTGCAGCCTACCAGGCTCCTCCGTCCATGGGATTTTCCAGGCAAGAGTACTGGAGTGGGGTGCCATTGCCTTCTCCGATTCTTCCCTACTGCTCAGTTAACAGAAGCCTTCTTTTTTAGCTGGCTGTGGTGAAGATAGCATTTCCTGCCTCTCTCATGGGTAGGTCATGCACTGTCAGTGCAAGGGCTGTGAGGGATGGGAAAAGAACTTGGTTCTGCCTGGAGAATTCTTCATTGTCTTTCCTTCTGCCTAAGGGGCAGCAGCTCTACCTGCAGCCCCCGTAGTCATCCTGGACTAGAAGGTACCACCTGGGGACTATGAAGCAGAAAGGAGGGGGCTGAGTTCCTGCAGACTGAGTGGAGGCCCTGAACTGCCCCCCTTCCAGACTACTGTTAGGTGACAAAATAACCTAGTATTTAAGCCATCATTTGGGGGGGTCTACTGTAGAGCCGAAAGGAATTCCTAAATGATATAGTAGCACAGCCAGGATCTGAAGACAAGTCTAATTCTAAGTCCTATGCTCTCAACAAAATGGTCAGACCACTCAGAAAAGAATCAAGCAATGTGTGCAGATTGTCAATTACTGGTATATACACATCTTGATAGACTTCATTACTTCCTCTAATACAAAAATAATGCAAACTATTCAGCATCATCATAAAAGGGAAGTATTATCGTTAGATAAACAATCTGGATGCTAGAGAATTAACATATTACTGATTTTAGAGAATGAAAATAAATAATTCTAACGTTCCTAAAATTATCAGGCATGATTTTATCTTCCTGGTAAGGTCTTCTTTTGGAGTCCTGTAGAATATTAAAAAAAAAAAAAGAAAGAAACATATATATGTGTACGGAAAGGATTTCCTTTGCTTTTTAAGGGTGTTGTCACCACAAAAGCCAAAAGTACATCCTTCCAGATAATCTTCGAGGAAACCTTTTACAATTAATTAAATGAAGCATTTCTTGAGAGTCCCTTGGACAGCATGGATCAAACCAGTCAATCCTACAGAAAATCGACCCTGAATATTCATTGGAAGGACTGATGTTAAAGCTGAAGCTCCAGTACTTTGGCCACTTGATGCAAAGAGTTGACTCACTGGAAAAGATCCTGATGCTGGGAAGAGGAGTCAAGAGGAGAAGAAGACGACAGAGGATGAGATGGTTGGATGGCATCACTGATTCAATGGATATGAGCTTGAGCAAACTCTAGGAGATAGTGAAGAACAGGGAAGGCTGAGTGCTGCAGTCCTTTGGGTTGCAAAGGACACGACTGAGCAACTGAACAAGAATATATATACTAAGCAGAACTACAAAAGAACTAGCAATTTACTTATATACCAAGTAAAGGGGAAATGATCTAGTCCCTTCTTTTCTAAATTTTACCTGGATAAATAAAAATCCAGTTCTGTAAAGAAATGAAATACTACTGATTTTGCAATGAAGTATGTTTCCATAACAAAATAATTTGTAATTTCTCCTGTCAAAATCATTAATAATTTACAGGCTAACATAAGTTATTACATTGGATTTCCTATGCAGTTAGGTGTTTATAGATATTTCCCTGTATTACATACTGGTGAATTTTAACTAAAAGGTTAAAAACCTTGTATTCCTACACGAAAAATTGCAAGATTAGTGTGTACACCTTCAATTTCATAACGTCAAGGCCAGAATGTGCTGGAGTTGGTGGGAATCCAGAAAAGAAATGCTTCATTTTATTAATTTTAAAAGGGCTTCTAGAAGAGTATCTCAGAGAAGGCAATGGCACCCCACTTCAGTACTCTTGCCTGGAAAATCCCATGGATGGAGGAGCCTGGAAGGCTGCAGTCCATGGGGTCGCTGAGGGTCGGACATGACTGAGCGACTTCACTTTCACTTTTCACTTTCATGCATTGGAGAAGGAAATGGCAGCCCACTCCAGTGTTCCTGCCAAGAAGAATCCCAGGGACGGGGGAGCCTGGTGGGCTGCCATCTATGGGGTCACACAGAGTCAGACACGACTGAAGTGACTTAGCAGCAGATTATCTGGAAGGATGATGTAGTTTTGGCTTTTGTGGTGACAACAACCTTAAAAAGCAAAAGAAATCCTTTGTTTATAATTTTTTAAAAAATCAGTATAAAACATGGGTTTTCCCAAAGAGAAATTATATCCTCTTTGTTAAAATATTACTTTTGAAGTTCATGATTTAACTAGAATCCNGATTATCTGGAAGGATGATGTAGTTTTGGCTTTTGTGGTGACAACAACCTTAAAAAGCAAAAGAAATCCTTTGTTTATAATTTTTTAAAAAATCAGTATAAAACATGGGTTTTCCCAAAGAGAAATTATATCCTCTTTGTTAAAATATTACTTTTGAAGTTCATGATTTAACTAGAATCCCAGTCTTTGTAGCAAAGAGACAAGACAAATGCTTTCTTCTACCTAAAGGAATGATAGCTATATTTTAGAATATCCACACAGTTCATACTTTTAACATTATAGCCAGTAAGTGATTGTATTTCATTTTGATGATTTCATATATTTTATTAATGAGAAAAATTGAGGTATATTATCTTAGGATCTAAAACATTGTATAATTACAAGTTTTATACCAGCTTTCAAGTAAATCCGTTTTTCAAAGACAGTAAAGGGAAACGAATCTGAACCAGACAGATATTCTCTCTTAACAATAAAGAGAAAGTAATTCAACTTAACATTTCAGTTTTCTCCCCTAAGAGCCGCATGATCGGCGAGAAGCACTGGATTAATCCCATATTCTCCCTGCTTATGTATGTTTTTAAACATCCTCTGGAGTGAATATGCTAGCAGTAAGCACACAGTATTTGGGGAGAAAAAAATGCATATTGTGGGACACTCTCTGGGCTCTCCTAGTGACTAAAAGCAAACACAATAAAACAACCTGCCATAAATTCAACGCTTCCCCGTTTACCTATTCTTCTCCGAGCACTTTAAAACATGCAAATTGTATTCCAATGCATTCTTAATGTTTGACCCAGATTACATAAAAGAATACCAGGGTAATAAAAATCTTCCAATGCTCTACTTGCAAATATTGGAGAATAAAGATAGGCAGTAAACTACTACAACCATGTCACGTCACGGATTCCTCTTCGGAACCCTCTAGTTCCAGTAGTTGCTAACCATCAGAACTTCCTGCGTGGTCAGAATCTTGTTGCAAAATGTTCCCTAAGATTTTCTAACTGTGTTAATGCCACTTGTCTGTCTTCCAAGTCATTTTGCATCAGTGGTGTGACACTCTAGGCAACGCATTCCATGGGGTTAGAGCCCTGCTTGAGGGAACCAGAGGAATGCGATCATCACCCACAAACGCACCATCTGCTCTGTCTTACTGCTTAATTAAACTAAAACTGGTAGGTTCTTAATTCTCACAGCTCATAAAAATAAAGGTCACAGCAGAGTCTGAGCATCGTGCATCATCTGCATAACATACAGTTGCTACAGTATATTTTGTCAACCTATCACTCAAAGGAAAAAAGGAAGACACCAACTAGCTGACATCAAGGTATCACAGGATTCTATCAGTCCTGGTCGCAGATCAATGACATGACAGCCGAACTGTCAGCCTGAGTGACCAGAAGGTTCCATTCTTGGCCGTTGTCTTTACCTCTTTCCTGTAGTACTTGTCAAAAAAATTCTTTCACATGTTATAAGTTGTTGTTGTTCAGTCACTAAGTCGTGTCCAGCTTTTTGCAGTCCCATTGACTGCAGCATGCCAGGCTCCTCTGTCCTTCACTGTCTCCTGGAGTTTGCTTGTGCACATTATAAGACTACTCATAATTTTGTTATTTCATTAACTAATTCATTCATTCATTCATTCATTTTTCAACCACTTATCAAAGGCTTACTTTTGCAAGGCATTCTGTTTAGTACTTTAGAAGATAAAAGGATGAATCAGATGCAGACTCTAAGCATGCATAGCTATTAATGAGATATATGTCTGTGTATACATATACGCACATAAGTATATACCCATGTCTTTATGTGTGTATTATATAAGAGCTTTAATTAAATATAATTCATAAGCATACAATTTATTCAAAATATACAATTCAATTGTTGTTCGTATAGTCACTGAGTTGTGCAACTATCACTCTTGATTTCAGAAGATTATCTTCATTTCAAAACTAATTTTACACTCAGTAGCAGTTACTTCTGCTCTCTTCCTCCAGCCCCTAGCAGACCACTGATCTATGTTCTGTCTCTACAGACTTCTTAGTCTATACATTTCATATAAATGGAATCACTTCATAAGCAACCTTTGGGCTTTTTTTCACTCCGCATCACGTTTCCAAGGTTCAACCATGTTACAGCTCGTATCAGAACCTCATTCCTTTTTGCTGCTCAATAATATTCCAGTGTGTGTTTGTGTGTGTGCATACATTCTGTTTATTCATTCATTGGCTGCTGGACATTTGGGTGCTTTCCACCTTTTTGGTTATTATGAATACTACTGCTATAAACATTCATGTACTTGTTTTTGTGTGGACATATGTTTTAGTTCTCCAGGGTATGCAGTTAGGAGTGTAATTGCTGGGTCATATGGTAACTCTATGTTTAACTTTTTGAGGGACTGCCAAGTTGTTTCCCAAATTAGCTATTTTACATTATCACTAGCAAAGCATGAAAATTCCAATTTCCCCCATCCTTGCCAACACTTATTATTGGCTGTCTTTTTTTAGTTTAGTCATCCTTGTGGATGTGAAATAGTATCTCATTTTGGTTTTGATTTAAATTTCTCTAGTGACTAATAATGTTGAGCTTATGTGTTTATTGGCCAACTATATATCTTCTTTCGAGAGATGTGTTATATATTTTGTGAAACTTTTAATCAACCATTTGGTAGAAATATACGAAGCATTATATTTGTGATATTCCAGCACCAGTGTGTGACATTTTCCATCAAACCACGAATATATCTTCTTACCCTAAAGTTCCTTTTGATGTTTAAATGAAAACACTAACATATACGTCCAAATACAAAAAAAAAAAAAAGTCTTAAAATTCTGTAGCATAATTTAATGTGGGTTGGGGAGTAAGAATGGGTGAGTGAAATTTCACTTGACTAGTATGTTCTTTCTAGCCAATGGCTCATTTTCCAAATCTAGTAAAAGTCAATAATAAGAATTTCTAAAGAAGATGAGTGCCTTGGAAGTGGCTGAATTAAAATTGAGTAAGAGAAAATGAGAAGAAGGAAATGGCAACCCACTCCAGTCTTCTTGCCTGGAGAATCCCATGGACTGAGGAGCCTCCCAGGCTGCACTCTATGGGGTTGTGAAGAGTCGGACACACTGAGTGATTAGGCAAGAGGAAATGATGGTGAAGAAAATGAAGGACAAATTCAGCTTCAGAACAAAGAAATCCAGGAAATGTTAGAGAGGTAAAACAACAGCTCTGGACAGTAGTGTGGAGAGATTTTGTCGACAACTAAGAGTTATTTCCTCGGGTTTCCCAGGTGGCTTGGGGGTAAAGAATCTACCTGTCAATGCAGGAGTTCGATCCCTGGGTCAGGAAGATCCCCTGGAGAAGGAAATCACAACCCACTCCATTATTCTTGCCTGGAAGATCCCATGGACAGAAGAGCCTGAAGGGTTACAGTCTATGAGGTCACAAAAGAGTCAGACAGGACTCAATGACTAAACAAGGATGACAAGAACAACAGAGTTATTTCCTAGGAAAGTGGATGAATTATTGTGTCACTAGCCCAGAAAAAGAGGAAGGGTCAGGAGCCGGAGGAGAGGAGCAAATCAAAAAGCAGATCCCCTCAAGGAGGACCAGTTATACGGTAATGAGTTTTGTTCCTCTTTTAAAGAAAGGGATATGAAAAAGGAAAATAAATGGGATTAATCCAATCTGGGCCACAGTGGATTTGGTCTGGTATTTGTGAAGTGCTGTTCCAGGGTAGGAGAGGGGAGAGCCATGTAAAAGAACCCTGCAAGAGAGTGCTCAGGAGGTGTGGGAAAAGAAAGAACCGCAGTCTTTTCACACGACAGAGAAAAGCCCAACATTGTTCTTAACTCCTTTCAAACCAAATCATTCTCGTTGAAAACAATGGAGTAGTTGATTCAGTGATATAGTTATGAGATACTGATGAATGAAACTAACTGATGCTTCGTATTGTGCCTTGAAATGTGATCACGTGTCTCCCTTTAGACTTCTTTGAACTGACTCATGCACCTTCAACTTTCTTCTCTGTGTAGGTTTGTTAAGCTTCCTAACATTTCTCTCCAAATAAGACAAATTCACAAAACAAAACAAATAAACGGCATCAACAATAAGCATGATGATTTGGATGCCACATTCTCTATAAGAAATGAAAAAAAAAGCAAAATTGTAAAGGAGTCAGCAGTCAGGCGATATACTCCAGGCTCCCAATCTATCTCTGTTCTCTTCTGTTGGGAGTGTCTGTGGATATGGTGCCTGACAGCAGAAACAGAGACCTTAAAAAGCAATTAAGGGTGAGCAATCTCCTGCTAAACCGCTAGGACAGACATAACCTTTTTTTCCACTGAGCTTAGCTTCATTCCATGGTCAAGAAGCAGCTTGGTAAATACTATATGATGAGCAAGTGATCGAATTTATAAAAACTAAAGATGAGCAATGACCAATGGGAGAACTTCAGGTGTACGGAGAGTGGCTGCACTGATTTCTCTGCTTCCTGCTGCCGGTAGGTGGCGCCAAACTCCTTGAAGAGGAAATGCAGAGAGCCAAGTTAAAGGACTGGTGTGTGTCTAGAGGGAAGCGCAGAAGGGTTTGCTTGTTAGTTGACAATTTCTCTTTCAGGGCAGCTTTTCTTCACTTGTACTGGCAAGCTTTAAATTTCAGAAGTGATCCGCCCACATCACGCTATTTATGCGCTTCTTTTTTCCCTCTAATGTGAAGTGCCCTAGCTTCACATTAACAGTGTGGCCATCTTCAAGGCACACAGCTCAGCTGTGTCCATCAGATAAATGGAAGGTTCGTTACAGAATCTATTAAGGATTTTCAAAGGGAAAATAGCGTTTTAAGGCAGTTTGGATTCCAGAAGTTAAAATCTGCAGGAAGAAATGTTACAAAACTGCTGCTTACAACCACCAGCAGGAAAGAAAAACAACAAAAAACTGTTTCTGGTCCCCACAATAGCTGCAGGTAAGCAACAATAAGGTAATCAACCCTCTGGATTACCTTCTCAGAGGGTTCCCACGCTCTTATAAGCTCCAAGTCTTTCAGGCCTTGAGGTGAAAGAGCGTCAACTTCCAGAAATACGCTTCAGACATGCATCTCCTGGTGGCCCTGCTCTGGGAGGCAGCCACGGGTCAGATCTTAATGCCACCTCAATCAGGGTCGGTGCCTCAAATAAGCAGTGGTGATGAGCTGGGGGTTGAGTGGGGATGGGATAGGAGGTTTGGTCAAGTTGGGATAAAAGGAGGATGAAGAGAAGGGCGTGTCACTGAGGACAGAAGCAAGCAGGTTCTTGCTGCTGGAGTTAGATATTTTGTCCCAGGTTTTCACTACCCTTCCTCTAGATCCAATTTTTATAACAAACAAACATTTCCTGCCAACCTCCTAAAAATTTTAAACAGCAGCCAAGGCTGACTTCTATTCGGCACAATTACATAAGACCAAGCAGTGCACTGCTCTCATTTTTGGAGCTTTGTTTTAAGCTCCCTCATTAATCTTTCAGTCTTTTGCCATCTCTGCTTGACTATAACTGCCCTGAATTTATCCAAGCCTGCAGCATGCCAGGCTCACTGGTGTCTAAATCACCGGGAGCTGAATACAGACGCTACTCATGGGACTCTACACTTCCATCAGAAAGAACCAATCACAGCCCAGGAGAGGTAAACCTCTTTTTAATTGTATTCTATGATACTAACAGGCATTCATTACACATGGACCTTAAAACAAGATTTGCTCTTGGCTGCTCATAATTGTATTTCTACAGCGGTTTAAACCGTTGGCACCTGCAATTGCTAGCAGGCCTAAGCTAAGAATTTCTATTATCCTAGTTTCAAGGGTTACATTTAAAATAAAACTCAGAGGGGCAAAACATTACATACACACATATTTACACAAATTAAATACTATGCACAAGTCAATACCTTCTGCACACAAAACTACATTAAACTCAATTAGCCCTAAGCAAAACTACAGGAAGCAGGTTTTCTGTGAACCGACGTAGGAGCTGTTCTGTGTAATGAAGAATATAAAAGCAGCGAGATTAGACTTCTGCAGAATTGTCAATAAATGCTTTTAAAAAATCATTACCAAGACTGATTTCTAAATTAATTAACGTAAATGAAATTAACATAAAACAGTCCAAGCCAAGGAATTTATACACAAATAACCTCTGACTTCTGGATTCCAAGAAAGAAGGGCTTTTGAAGCGTGTTTCTGTCGTCCAAGGTTTTTCAGGCTGTTCCAAAGACTGAGGCACAAAACAGTCCCCAAACCTGTCCTGGTTACTGTTTCCTACTTGATTATGACCAAAATTAAATTATACAAATATTTCACTAAATATCTTCTCAACCTTATAAATATTAATATGAACTCAATCTCCTATGTGCCCAGCATTTAAAAATCCATTTAAAAATCTTGGAAACTAATTTAAGATTTCCATCTAGAATACAAATTAGCACGTCCTCTTCCTCGCTCTGTTTTGCTCGGCACCCATTTCTGCACATTTAGTACTGAATGTCAGTTGGTAGCACTTAAAGATGATGAATATTAAAAGCATGCTTCTGCCTGCTCACATATTAGAGCCTAGCAACCAGTGAATTTATCATAAGCTATGTTTTCAGTGAACAAACTACTGCCTTGAAAGCACCACAGTGTTCTGTTAATTGCCAAATTGTGAAAAAGCTACACAGAGGGTGAAATTTTACAATACATCAGGTGAGAGTACTGTATGAAACTAAAATCTTTTTAATTTTTAATCTTTGAAAACTTACCACCTTACAGCACCACTTGGCTGTATTTTCTAAAGTATCTCCCTGAGGACTACATTTGAACAATGCACACTAACACCACCAGCTGCTAAGAACTGAACAGCTATTATGTGCTGGACACTGAGCATTTTACCTACACGTATATATGCGTGGTTCTGAGGTATCCATGGTACCTCATCTACATGCCGTCTTCACACGTCAACTATCCTGTGCTGTGACGTGCTCACTCGCTTCAGGCATGTCCAACTCTTTGCATCCCCATGGCCTGTAGCCCGCCAGGCTTCTCTGTCCATAGGCTACTCTAGGCAAGAATCTGGAGCGGGCTGCCATGCCCTCCTCCAGGGGACCCTCCTGACCCAGGGATGGAGCTCTGCATCTCCTGCATTGCTGGTGGGTTCTTTACCACTAAGCCACCACAGAAGCCCTATAAATCACCTGGCTTGCATATGCTCATGCCACCTTCACAGGTACATCACAACCTGAAATTTCCTACGCCATACGCTAAGCTACTGCTCTCCTTGGAGAGGTCAGATGACTTATTTGAAGTCTTGAGCAAATGAAAGGTAGAGCAGAATGCCCCACCCAGGTCTAGCTCTCCAATCCCCTATACACTACTAGGCAGCGAATTTTCTGTCATATAAAACCTCCTGAAGGGCTGACACTTGCTGGATACCGCTTACTCTGTTGAGTCCAAAAGTTTCATATCTATTTCTTTTACATTTGCATGAAGTAAGTCTTCTAGTATACAGATCTTTTTTTCTGTAAGGATTCATTCTTCCAGAAAACTGAACAAAAATGCAACTTAGATGGGGCTACAGAAGAGATTATTATTACTATTATTTTTTACTCGATTAAAAATGGATTGCTGAGATTACCCTATTTAGCATATGGAAGAGCAGCTGGTTTACTCTCTCAAATCTCTGCACAACATACCTGTTCCATATACTCAACTCTGTGCCATATGATCCAGCACTCCCACTGCTGAGCATATACCCAGATAAAACTATCATTTGAAGAGATATGTGCTGACAGCAGCACCATTTACAATAGCCAAGACATGCAAACAGCCTAAATGCCCGTCGACAGATGAACGGATAAAAGATGTTACATGCATCTGGTAGAATATTAGTCATCAGAAAGAATGAAATAATGCCATTTGTGGCAACATGGGTGGACCCAGAGATTATCATATTGGGTTGGCCAAAAAGTTCATTTGAGTTTTCCTATAGGTTCCAAAAAGTTCCAAATGAACTTTTTGGTCAACCCAATACTAAGTGAAGTAAGTCAGACAGAGAAAGACAAATGTATGATATCACTGATATATGGAAACTAAAATATGGCACAAATGAACATATTTATGAAACAGAAACAGACTCACAGACATAGTGAACAGACTTGCAGTTGCCAAGGGGGAGGGCAAGATTAGGAGTCTGGGATTAGCAGGTGCAAAGTATTTCATATAGGATGGATACACAGCAAAGCCCTACTCTCTAGCACAGGGAACTAGACTCAACATCCTGTGATAAACCACAGTGGAAAAGAATATGAAAAAAAATATATATATATGTATATAACTTAGTCGTTTTGCAGTCAGCATAAATACAACATTGTAAATCAGCCATACTTCAATAAAAAATTTGTTAAATATACCCAACTGGGTCAAGTTTCTGCAAATTGTATCTGTTCCATATATCAACAATATAGCCAACTGCCTAGCTTGGGAGGCAGAAGTGTATGGTAATTGGGATTTGGCTATGTGACAGGAGCTGAAAAACAGGTGCTACTTCCTACCAGCCATGTGACCAAGCCTCAACATGGACATTTAACAAAGGAGGCAATTAATATCTAGTTTATAGATTACTGAGCAGGTTAAATGAAGTCATGCATATAGGATGCCAGACACACAGCAAGCACTGGATAAATGTTAGCTGCTCTCTCCCTTTGGGGTACCAGATTTTATCAAAACATCTTTACTACTACTTTCCTTGGATGCTATATGGTTCTTTAATTTGTCTATTAAGAACTGTCTTACACTCAATAAGTATTTTTTCTAAATCAATTTTATGCTATCAGCTCTACAGCTCTCCAAATCATTCTAAATTATCCTTCTGTTTCACTAGGCTTAGAGAGATTCAAATTCTTTTTCCAAATTACAGACTAGGATCTTCTTTTTGAGCCTGATTTTTCTAGTTGCTTAATCATTTCTGTTGACCTCTGATTTCCTACCAGATTGGCCAAATCTTTCTGATATGACGACACCCAGAACAATCTCAATTAACCTTTTGAGAGCCTAAAAATTAAGACTTATTTAAATTCTGATTTCTGCCTTCCCCAGCACTTACCAACATGTTCATTACTGCATGCTAATCTCCACATCTCCTCCGTGTCTTACCTCAGGACAGATGTTTCGTCCAGATTTCAGAGTAAAAAAAAAATTGTATCTCTCTTATAATGCAAGAATAACAGAGCAATTACTTAGAAAGTTGTTGTTTGTAGATGAAATTACATTTTCCAAGAATATAGTTAGTTAATTTATATATGTCTTTGTCCATTTCTTTAACTAATACCACAGTAGTTGGATTATATACTTTTGAAAAGAAAAGATGAAGGCTTAGACACTAAATTCTGTTGTCTGCCTAGATCACACAAGTTGTATGAAAAGAATATTTGAAACTTTTAAGTGTCAAATTAATTATTCATGTATTATTTAAAACTATATATGCATATTATATTTCAAAATTCAATCTCTGAAAATGAGATATAAAAGTGAGTCTGCTAATAAATAAAAGAAAGAAATATAAAACTGTCCTGTTTTTCTATAACTATTCTGTTTTTCTATCCCTAGATGGGATTATTGTGTTCATTTGATTATTTCCTGTACTGAGTTTTATAGGCATCCTGTTTTCTCACTTAATTATAAAAACTTTTTTTTTTTAACAGACATTCCATAGCGATGAAAAGACTTAAGTTGCATCTTCAATCTGAAATAAAGATTCAATATGAATTATAAAATGCTGAAAGGTTGTTGCTAAACCATAAAAGATGTCAACATTCTTTTTTTTTTTTGTCATACACAAGGAAAAGATAGTTTATTGACTTGTGCCGTGAATTTTCTGTTCCTTTTCTTTTTTTTTTTTAAACTTTTATTTAAAATAAATAAAAACAATAAACCGAATATAGACTGATGATTCATTTCCCACACGATAGCACACGTTTCAGTGCCATTCTCCCAAACCTTCCCCCCCTCTCCCTCTCCCTCAAAGTCCAAAAGTCCATTCCATGCATCTGTGTCTCTTTTGCTGTCTCGTATACAGGGTTATCATCACCATGTTTCTAGATTCCATGAATATGAGTTAGTATACTATATTGGTGCTTTTCTTTCTGGCTTACTTCACTCTGTATAATTGGTTCCAGTTTCATCCATCTCATTAGAACT
>SJYA01002278.1:3240578-3285948 GCA_006410615.1 Neotragus moschatus | reverse complement strand
GATGCTCAACTTCACTTATTATCAGGGAAATGCAAATCAAGACCACAATGAGATACCATTTCACACCAGTCAGAATGGCTGCAATCCAAAAGACTGCAAGCAATAAATGCTGGAGAGGGTGTGGAGAAAAGGGAACCCTCTTACACTGTTGGTGGGAATGCAAACTAGTACAGCCACTATGGAAAACAGTGTGGAGATTCCTTAAAAAATTGCAAATAGAACTGCCATATGACCCAGCAATCCCGCTGCTGGGCATACACACCGAGGAAACCAGAATTGAAAGAGACACATGTACCCCAATGTTCATAGCAGCACTGTTTATAATAGCCAGGACGTGGAAACAACCTAGATGTCCATCAACAGATGAGTGTATAAGAAAGCTGTGGTACATATACACAATGGAGTATTACTCAGCCATTAAAAAGAATACATTTGAATCAGTTCTAATGAGATGGATGAAATTGGAACCACTTAATTATAAAAACTTTTAATAAGTCTTAAAACACTATGTGGGCTTCACATCCAAAAAACTAAGATCATGGCATCCGGTCCCATTACTTCATGGCAATAGATGAGGAAACAATGGAAACAGTGAGACTTTATTTTCTTGGGCTCCAAAATCACCCCAGATGGTGACTGCAGCCATGAAATTAAAAGACATTTACTCCTTGGAAGAAAAGTTATGACCAACCTAAACAGCATATTAAAAAGCAGAGACATTACTTTGCCAACAAACTTCCGTCTAGTCAAAGCTATGATTTTTTCAGTAGTCATGTATGGATGTCAGAGTTGGACCATAAAGAAAGCTAAGCGCCGAAGAATTAATGCTTTTGAACTGTGGTGTTGGAGAAACCTCTTGAGAGTTCTTTGGACTACAAGAAGATCAAACCAGTCAATCCTAAAGGAAATTAGTTCTAAATATTCACTGGAAGGACTGATGTTGAATCTGAAACTCCAACACCTTGGCCACCTGATGCAAAGAACTGACACATTTGAAAAGATCCCGATGCTGGGAAAGACTGAGGCAGGAGGAGGAGGAGACAACAGAGGATGAGATGGTTGGATGGCATCACCGACTCAGTGGACATGAGTTTGAGCAAGCTCTGGGAGCTGGTGATGGACAGGGAGGCCTGCCATGCTGCAGTCCATGAGGGTGCAAAGAGTCAGACACGACTTAGTGACTGAACTGAACTGAAAACATTATGTATCTACTCTCAACATAACCCCAAAAGATTAATTATGGGCATTATAATTTAGCACTCTTATTTTAGCATAATTTAGCACTGTTATTTCCCTTACTCTATCTACTAGCTTTCCACTTAAAAAAGAAAAAGTCATCAGAATATTCTTGTATTGATCTGAAATTAGAAACTCCACCTGGAATGTAGGATCAATACCTAAGATTAGGGTAGATCTGAAAAATGTCCCTCCAATAATCATCACAGTTGATACATTGGCATTGCACTGTCTTTCTCAATACCCCTGTCATTTCCAGGTTGGAGCTGTATCTTTCTGGCTTCTCTGTTGCATTCTGGGCAGTTTCATCAACTTTATTCTCCATCACTGACTGCGTTTTCCTTTTTTCAGTTGGAGGATAGTGCTTTACAGTGTTGTGTTAGTTCATGCTATACAACGCGAATCAGCTGTAAGTATACATATATCCCCTCCCTCTTAAGCCTTCCTCCCACCTCTCCAACCCACTCCTCTAGGTCATCCCAGAGCATCAAGCTGAGCTCCCCGTGCTGGCTGCATTTTCCAAATGAAGTCTCCTAATATTTACAACGAAGATTTATTCTACCTATTATAGCTTTCATTTCATTAGACCTTTTCTAAAAATTCTCATTTACTAGATGCAACCTCTTTATGAATCTCACTGAATTTACACAGAAGAGCTTTTCTGACAGATTCTTGTTTCATAAAGCAAATCTGTTTCTGAAAGATTTTTGCTGCAGATTCCTACAACCTCTTTGCTTTAGAGCTTTATTGCTTTTTGTTTTAATTAGTCATCTATAATATGTGCACTGCTTCTGTCTTTACATCATTAAGCTTGGTCTGTTGACCTTGGTCTTCAGTGCTTACCCTATGTGAGGACTGCTTTAAAGCCCTTACCAGTGACTGAGTTTCGTTAATGCATCTGACAATCTCTTCAATGATCACCACGTGCTCAGAGCTGAGCAAGCTGCTGGGGGTTCAACAAGAAAGGATCCACCACCCCTCCAGCTTCCCTTCCCAGCCCTTATGGAGCTCACCAACCCGGGAGATGAAAGAAATGCACACTGTGATTAAGGGAGACAAAGGGTGGCTGGTGGAAGGTGTGGCAGGTGCAAACGCTGGAAGACCAAAGGCCACAGACTAAGCCAGAAATTGGATGGGGGCCCAGAGGCTATCTGCAATGAGATCAATCTGCACTCCCTCTCCTAAACCCCACGCAACAGCTAAGGAGAAGGAGCAGGTAGCTGATGTTTACCAACTCAGCTAAGCAATGAGCGGCGCTGGAGGTGAGCAAAAGGGAAAACGGGTCGGTACAGGTAGAGGGGCAGAAAAGGACCGGAGTGGGGTTTGCGGGGGCAGTGGGGTCAGGTCAGGATGGGGGCACTGAAGAAGGGTTGCAGGGGCGGTGGGGTCAGGTCAGGATGGGGGCACTGAAGAAGAGGCATCTCTTCCTGTTTTCAACCACAAGGAAGAAACAAAATGCCTCCCGGAAACTAGAATGGGTTCCATGCTTGACTCTCCCTGTGGTCACTTTGGGGGACCTTTTTCTGTTTCCTTTTCAGACGATTTCATGGGAATTTGAAAGGAAATAAGGAAGACGTTATTCACAGCACTTCCACTCTGCTATATTCTTGCAAGTCAGTGGTTCAATCTCAAAAGAAAGTTGCTCACTAACAATATGGTCCGTTACTTATACACTGAAAACAATGAGTGCTGTGGGGCAAAGATTTCCTGGCCCATCCGACTAAACAAAAGAGGTTCCCCTCACACAGACACACAATTCCAGCCTGCAAACCCTGCAGGCATATCTGTGAAGCTTGCCATCATAAGACTCATTTAATTTTAAATTAAATTAAGGGCCCAATAGGTAAGCACATAGTTCGGGTTATTCCAACTAATGTCCTAAACTTACAATTTCAATGATTCTCCATCCAATTGACGACTCCTGCTGTAATAAAGAATTCATGAACCATGGAGCCGACTGACAAAAATAAAATAAATAAGTATCGCTCAGAGTTTAGAAGTAAGAAAAAGCATCTGCAAAGTCCCATTCCTACCTGGAAAAGGGTAAGTATCTGGGGGAAATTTTCACCAAGATTTTTATCCCATCTATACCTGCTGAGGAAAAACATGAGGGTACAAAGACTGATTTTCTAAGAAAAACAAAGATCCTAAATTTTTGAGATACCGGTTGATACATACAATATATTTACACACACACACACACACACACACACACACACACAATGATCAAATGAACTAAAATGAAATACAGATCTCTGTTCTTCAGCACAGCTGTATCCTTCCCTTCTCCCTGAGTGTGTGTGCGTGTGTTGCAAGCAAGGGGGGGGGGGGATGTTGATAGATTCCTTTATTCACCGTACATTTATTGATCCAATTGCCCCAGTTTTCCTGAGGTTTTCTAACAATACCCCATTGCCAGAGAGTAGGAGGGGAAAAACAAACCCCAAAAAAGCAGGTGACAGGAAGGAATCTGAGTTGGAAATGATGAAAGCGCACTGTGTGAGGGGAGGCACAGCGCAATCACGCCAATGGTCTGATTATTTCTGAGCAGGACACAGCTGAAGGGAGTAACCCGCCCCCGCTTGCCCATGTCCACCCCACCACCCAAAAACAAAGGCAGGAGAAGAGGGTGAGGGCTGGGACAGGGAGGAAGAGAGAAAACTGCCAACTCAGGAGCACAAGTGGGGGCGGGGTGTGGGCAGATGTAAGTAAGGAGGCTTTTTCAAAGAGGAGCCTAATGGAGTTTGAAATACTGGAAGTGGAGCTGGCCTATTAGGTGCGGCGTGTGTGTGCACAGCTGAAGTGGACTGGAGATGAAGGTCACTTCAGCGGAGGCAGGAGAACTATGAGATCTGGGTATCAGCAGAGTCATCAAAGGGAATGCTATACACACTTAGTGAGGAGCCTGCCTGAAAAATCACTGAAGAAACAGGCACTCTCGAAGTGACTGTGGTTCTGGAATTGTTACTGGGAAGGTGAGCAGCCTATGGGGAGTGGGGCGGTGTTTAAAATTGGACTGGTATGATATTACATATGGTCGATACAGTGTCAGTGGTCAGTGTCCACATCTAAGACTGCACATGTGCGTGCTCAGTAGCTTTGTGTCCGACTCTTTGAGACCTATGGACTGTAGCCCACCAGGCTCCTCTGTCCATAGGATTCTCCAGGCAGGAATAGTGGAGTGGGCTGCCATTTCCTCCTCCAGAGGATCTTCCCAACCCAGGGATCAAACCTGTATCTCTGGCATCTCCTAAACTGCAGACAGGTACTTTACCCACTGAGCCACCGCGGAGTCCTGTCAACACAGCCTTGGCGTGATGTCTCCACTGACTTGAAGACAGATTACAGGGATATCAGATTTATGGAAATTTTACTAACGCATATATATGGACTTTAGAAAGATGGTAACGACCCTATATGCGAGACAGCAAAAGAGACACAGATGTAAAGAACAGTCTTTTGGACTCTGTGGGAGAAGGCGAGGGTGGGATGATTTTAGAGGGTAGCATTAAAACGTATATATTATCATATGTGAAGTGGACCACCGGTCCAGGTTCAATGCATGAGACAGGGTGCTCAGGGCTGGTGCACTGGGGTGACCCAGAGGGATGGGATGGGGAGGGAGGTGGGAGGGGCGTTCAAGAGGGGGAACACGTGTACACCCATGGCTGATTCAAGTCAATGTATGGCAAAAACCACTACAATATTGTAGAGTAATTAGCCTCCAATTAAATAATTTTTCAAAAAGTCACTCAGCAATGATGGAGTAACCTGATAGTAAATAAATAGTCAAGAAGAATCATTAATTCCTACTTCTCTACTCGGGACTAGAGGAAAAAATGAAGTGATGGTCCTCTTGGATTTCCCGGGGGCGTCCCTAAAATATCACTGGCTGGTGCCTTCTCACAGTCCTCTCCCTGGCACCCTTCTCTGCTTCGCCTACACACTCAAAGCACTGTCAGCCTCACCTCACCAGTCCCAGCCCAGCGCTTGAAACTGATCGCTCATCTTTCTCTCTGGCTGTCCGTGAGTTCTTCAAATCAGCACGATTAAAACTAAGTTTATAACCTTCCTGCTCTCCCCTCATCAACCCTGCTTGTATTTATTTCATCAAGAGAGACAGAAAGTCATCCTCAAAAACTTTTGCTCCCCCTTACATGGGATCCTCACTCCTACAAAACCAGTGAGTGAAAGTCACTCAGTCGTGTCCGAATTCTCCAGGCCAGAATACCGACATGTAGCCATTTCCTTCTCCAGGGGATCTTCCCAATTCGGGGATTGAACTCAGGTCTCCCTACAAAACCAATGGGTAAATAAATCCCAAGGATTTCATGATTTTGAAAATTCATCATGTTTTCAAATCTGACTACAACAAACTTAGGGTCAATCGTCTTTTCTCACCTGATCTTCTAAATGACCTTCTAGCCAGCTTTTCACTCTGCAGAAACATCCTCTACACCCTCAACAGGGCACCCTTTCTAAACAATGATCTGATCAGATCATTTCCCCATGCCTACAGGAGGAAACTCAAATCTACCGAAGCTCCTAGTCATGTTCTCCTTTAAGGGGAGAGAGAGAAAGAGAGAGAGAATTCCTGCCAAGTTTCCCTCAGAACTGTTGGGAGAATCAAATAAAAATGTATGTAGAAGCACTTTCGAGGCTATAAAACATTATCCAGTGGTTCCTCGCCTTCTGTGGGGTCACAATCCCTTGGACGAGTCTGATAAAAGCTCTGGAGTTTTCTCCAAAACATAAATATCACCATCTACCTGCATGTACAACTTGGCATCCAGTTTCAGGGCATCTGTGGATGTTCAAAGACAATCCAGATTAAGAATTTACTTAGGTGTTTATTATCTGCACGTTGGTACCCAGAATTAGAGTCAGCAGCATCTCGATGGCATTTCCAGCCTCATAAACAAGCAAGTGGCTCTCCTGTGGGCAGTCTGATTATTCATGCAGATGTCTAAAATATTCATCAGCAGGGTCAGTGGGTACATGGTGAATATAGGCAGAAAATTAGTACAGTAGTTAGAGGGTAGGGCTCACAGTCATCTCATCGGAGTGCAGCTGTCCCTAAACACACAACTGTTTGAAAAGAACAGGTTATTTTGAAAACAATCAGCTGAATTGAGTCAAAAAAAAAAAACAAAAAAAAACACAGTGGCCAGTGGGCCTTTCTCTAACTGAATGAAAATGAAGCGAGGTTCTTTCCATTTCACATAGCTCATCGATGCAAAAACAGGCACACTGAAGCAATTCCATAGCATAAACGTTCATTATTCATGAGCCGGTTTCTTGCAGCTGCATCTTCCGCAATTTGGTTTTGACTCTTTCTGTCTGTATGTCCTGCAACATGTTTGTGCATATTTACACGGTATATTTTAGTTCTCAGAAACTAGAAGGCCAGGAGCAATGCCTACACTGCATGTCTGTACAGGACTCACACCTGGAACTGCCAGGGCGTATCCAGTGGCAGCAAATCCAAACTTCGCGGATGCGGGCCTAAATTCCTCATCATAAAAAATTGATCACATCCTCCAGAAGGACGTGGTCATCAAAGTTGTGTTACTGACTAAGGACTTAATCTTAAATCAATCACAGATGATGATGCCACCAAAATGAAATACCGCCCCAAACAGTAATCAGTAAATTTCAAACAGTAGATAACATGTTTCATAGCCTGTAACACCATGTATGAGGCAGCTCTTATAAACTATGAAATATACCTACTGAACACAAAAACCAAGTATGTTCTTATTTAAGACTGGCCTAAAACCAATGTTAGCCTTTAAAAATAACCATTTAATTACCTGTTCTTTGCTTGACTTCTGAAAATTAATATTTTGGGCACATATATCTAAAGACATATCCCATGGAAATATGAACTCTTTTTTTTTCTTTTTCTCTTGGCTAATTTCCAAGAAGCAGTCATTTTGCTAAAACGTTAAAAGAGCCTTACTGCTGAGTGCTTTAAAACGCCTGCATTTCCCTATTTTGTCACGAGATGGCGATACCATGCATTAGGTAAATGGTAGAAAAAAAAATCATTAAGTCTTAATTTTTCTCTTTAGAAATGGGGTTCTCAAACTTCAGGATGTCAGGGCCCTTTAAAACTCTTCAAAATCACTGAGGACCCCAAAGAGTCCTGTTTATGTGGGTTGTGTGCTCAGCTGCTTCAGTCGTGGCTGATCTGGTGCGACCCTATGGACTGTAGCTTGCCAGGCTCCTCTGTCCATGGGATTCTCCAAGGCAAGAATACTGGAGTGGGTTGCCATGCCCTTCTCCACAGGATCTTCTCAACCCAGGCATCGAACCTGTGGTGTCTCCTGCGTCTTCTGCATCGCAGGAGAATTCTTTCCTGCTGAGCCACCTGGGAAGCCCTTATGTGGGTTCTATCTATCAATTTTACCACATTAATTAAAACCAAAAGTTTACATATTTCCATTAATGAAATAAAAATACCAATAAATCCATTAAATGCTAACATAAATAATACATTTTGTGTGTGCGAAAATACCTATATTGTCCAAAGCAAAAAGAATAGGGAGAGATTTTTGCAAATCTCTTTAATGTATGCCTAGCATAAGAGACCTGGATTCTTATATCTGCCTCTTTATTCAATCTGTTGTGATATACTGTTTTGATTGAAGTAAATGAAGAAAAATCAGCCTCATGCAGATATGTAGATGAAAAGGGAAAATATTTTAAGTCTTTTCAGATAATTATGAATATTCTTCTTTGATACTATGCCAAAACTCAACAAGGGGTAGTTGCTTAATGCTAAGTTAAAATGTAGAATCAGAAACCCTATCATAAGAACTTTCTATGCTGCTACATTAAAATCCATTGGTCTATCTTGCATTTTGAATGCATCTTCTACCCATGCTTGGTTTTTTTTTTTTTGGCATCATGCATTGGCCCTTTGAGAAATATTAGTTCACTAAGTTACACAGATTTTCTAAACGTTGACATATTTCATTATTATTTTTAAAAATTACATATATTTATCACCACCAAGCTTATCAGAAAAGTCTTCAAGTATTGGAAAGCTGTCAAATTCAGTCAGATTCAAGTTTTCTAAAATTCTTGTTTTCATTCGAAAGCTTGAATTTTACTACAGACAACAAACACTGTCCGTTGTCTCCCTTAAAATGACAGGTTCACTTCACTTTCAAGAAAATACCTTGCGTAACACCCAATTTTGAATACCCGTGGTTTGTTAATTGTTCTTTTGAGTAAAACGGCGCTCCATGAAACATTCAGCTAGTTCAGCTTGTAACTCAATCTCAGGAATATTCTTCCTTAGACAAGCATCATACTGACACGAGGCAGAAGTACTTCACCTGTACCTGCCCCTTCATCACACGGACTATTAAAAAGATGTGCACTCAAGGTCAAGATTTGATAATAAGTTCTACTGCTTCACCAGGATGTTCTTTTCTACTGAGCGTGGAATGTGTAGAGGTGAAGAATATAATGACCTATAGGGCAGTTTGGCTGCCACTGACTTCATTCAGGTTAAGGTGCCAGTAATTTTACCCACCACTGCTTTTGTGCCATCAGTGTAAATATCAACAAGTCAAAAAAGACAAATGATGTCTTTGTACTGTAAGGACAGCTTCTATCTTATGGATCCCCAAAAGGGTCTCAGAGATTCCCAGGTTATCCATGGGTCACACTCTGAACACCACACTTGAGTTTATAAAAGATATAAAACATATATTTAATATATGCTACGTCATGTGCTATGCTAAGTCTATTTAGTCGTGTCTGACTCTGTGTGAGCCCATGGACTGCAGCCCGCCATGCTCCTCTGTCCATGGGATTCTCCAGGCAAGAACACTAGAGTGAGCTGCCAGCCCTCCTCCAGGTGATCTTCCAAAGCCAGGCAACGAGTCTGCATCACCTGCATTGGCAGGTGGGTTCTTTACCACTAGTGCCACCTGGGAAGCCTCCTGTTATATATATATATTCAAATATATTATTCTAGTCAATCCTAAATACTTTGTGAAATACTTAGGTTAGGTATCTTGACCATCCTCATCTTATAGAAAGTGAGACTCAAGTTTATAGAAAGTGAAATCTTGAAAAAAGCCTAAAAACGGCTCAGAGGAAATTTAACTTAGGGTTTTGTTCAGTCTGTATTCTTTTCACTTTATTACACTGCATAGAAAATTAAAGTGGACTTATGATGATATTTAAAAACAAACTGAGGGACAATACATTTGGGAGAAATGAGAAGGAAGAATTCATAGTACAGAAAAATCTATTACAAAAACACTTGGTAAAGGGAAACTCGTATTCAATTTTATCCTTAACTCTTCCATTATACCTGCTCTTTTGATGCCTACTCTTCTTAAAAAGTTAAAATATTTTAATTGGGACCAAAACATGAACTTAGTAAAATATCAAGTTAAAGTCCTTTCCTGAAGTGTTTGTTCACAACTTAGTTCTTTTAAAAGCATTACTCTATCTCATAGCCATAACTGGAAGCACTTATCATTTCACAGCAGTAAGGCTAAAAAATAAGTGTATATCAGGAGTGTCGTTCCAACTTTTTCTTAAGAAGTGGAACGCTAAATAGTTAACACTTTACATGGCACCTCAATACGGGGGAAAAAAATGAATCAAAGTTATTCTCTCTGGTGGAAACATACTGTGTTGCTGTTATTAGAAGGTACCCTTAATTAAGTACTTACTATACCTGCTTGAATTTGTAAGAGGTTTACATATATTATCCACCTCATTTAATCTTTACATTCCAGAGTTTCCACTTTCCTTTAATATTATCACCATTTTATAGATGAGGCAATTGAGGTTCAAAGAATTAACTGTTTACTAATACAAGTAGTTAGTACCCAGGCTGAATTTAAAACCAGTCTAAGAACATGGAAGCAACCTAGATGTCCACTGACAGATGAATGGATGAAGCAGCTGTGGTATATATACACAATGGAATATCACTCAGCCATAAAAACGAACACATTTGTGTCAGTTCTAATGAGGTGGATGAACCCAGAGCTATTATACAGAGGGAAATAAGTCAGAAAGAGAAAAACAAGTATTGCCTATCAACGCATATATATGGAATCTAGAAAGACGGTGCTATCTGCGGGGTAGCCGTGGAGACGCAGACATAGAGAAGAGGCTTGTGGACGGTGGGGGGAGGGGCCAGGAGAGGGCGGGAGCCGTTGAGACGGGAGCACTGAAACATGTACATTATGCAAAAACAGACAGCCAGTGGCAATGTGCTGTATGACGCCGGGAGCTGAAACCCAATGCTCTGTGACGCTGGGTGACAGCCTAGAGGGGTGGGGTGGGGTAGGAGGTGGGGAGGAGGTTCAAGAGGAGGTGACGTATGTATAGCTATGGCTGATTCATGCTGATGCGTGGCAGAAACCAGCACAATACTGTAAAGCAATTATCTTCCAATTAAAAATAAATAATTAACAAAAATAAATAAAACCAGCCTATCTAAGCTTGACTGACTCCAAAGATGAGCCTGTTAGTTCCTGCCTCTGTTCAGGGGTTTCTGGGCCAGCAGCTCTCACGGGTACCTGTGAATAGATCCCTGATGCTCTCCAGCGAGGTAGCTTCCTACGGAGATGTAGTTGGTGAAGTCAGTGCTAAACACATGTATTAATTTGATGGTCTATAGACACTGTCTCATAATTAACACAAATTTCATTCTTTCCACATATTGTATATTTTCACAGCTTACCAATTTGCTATTCAATTATTCCTCGATATAAACTCTCTTTTCCAGTTAAAACTAGGTGCCTCGAGATTTCTTCAGTTACACCACAGTCTTCCTCTACCATTCAGCCTGCACCCCTTGATTTTGCCTGTTGAAATCCTCCTTTTATACCTCTGTGAAGTCTTCCCCAAGACAGGACGTAGGTATTCTGTCTCCTTACTATCTACCCCTTCACTCTTTCTTTTTTTCCTTTTTATTTATTTGGCTGCATCGGGTCTTAGTCTTGGCATGCAGGATCTTCGTTGCATTATGTGGAAACTTTTGTTGAGGCGCACAGACTCTCTAGCTGTGGTACACAAGCTTAGTAGCAGCTTCATGGCATGTGGGATCTTAGCTCCTGGACCCGGGATCAAACTTGCATCCCCTGCCTTGCAAGGTGGGTTCTTAACCGCCAGACCACCAGGGAAGTCTGTCTTTATCTTTCTTAATGCTACTTAACCTTCCATACGCACTTGCTGTATCTCTGCAGTGAAGCTGTAATTGTTTTTGCCCTCTTTGTATTTCCTACAACTTCTATCACAACAGTATATATAAACTAGAGGCCTGTAGTTGAATTAATACTCTATGGAACTGTGATAAAGATTTACAAAAAATCCATTTCTTAAGGAACTTGTATTAGATAAACATGTTTTAAGAGGGTCACGCTGGTGCTTCTAGTAATACATCACTTCCAAGATAACCGAGAAAAGCAACTACCGTTACCGAACTAAGACTGAATTTGTAAGACTTGCCTCCAAGAGATTAGTTGGGAATGAGCGCAAAGCTGGTGACATACTGACTGGTCCCAAGTGGACTATAATTATCTTGGGATATAAAATACTAGTCTGGAAGCTTGGTTCTCCTAAAGCAGGGCATGACTGACACTTCTATGGGTTTCCCTGGTAGCTCGGATGATAAAGAATCTGGCTGCAAGGCAGGAGACCTGGGTTTGATCCCTGGGTCAGGAAGATCTCCTGGAGAAGAGAATGGCTACCCACTCCAGTATTCTTGCCTGGAGAATTCCATGGACAAGAGGAGCCTGGGGGGCTACAGTCCATGGGGTCACAAAGAGTTGGACATGCCTGAGCAACTTCACTTTCACACTTCTATATATACTAGAGGAAGAAGGAGGAAGAGGAGAAAACCATCATCCTCATTCTCATCGTCACCACCATCCCGGCTCAAATGTTNGGACAAGAGGAGCCTGGGGGGCTACAGTCCATGGGGTCACAAAGAGTTGGACATGCCTGAGCAACTTCACTTTCACACTTCTATATATACTAGAGGAAGAAGGAGGAAGAGGAGAAAACCATCATCCTCATTCTCATCGTCACCACCATCCCGGCTCAAATGTTACAGCACTACTCTTAGCCAGACTCTGTTCTAAGTACCTGACATGTTCACTCACTTAACACTCACAAAACTCCGAGAATTTGTCATTGGATTTCATAGACAAGAAAACTAAGTCACACTCAAAAAAATATGCAAGTGCTTATAAGCTACTAAGTAGAGCTGGGATGCAATAAATTCTCTTAAACATTCAAAATATTTGTCCAGTGCTAAATTACCTAGTGTTTTTGTCTCAAATTTTAGAGAAATTATCATTTGGAGAAAGACTTAAAGAGCTACTAATATCTAGAACACACACTAATGCACTCTCTCCCCATAACCTTGATGTTGCTGTCTTTTGAATAATATTAGAAATCCACGAACCCAACATGGCTTTCAAGTATGATAATCACTTAAGCCCTCTGAAGGCTCCTAGTGACCCACGGCAGATGCCCACACACAGAAGCCACACTGTGCAGGAAGCACTGTCTCTGCCTGCTGCCATAATTGGTCACAGCATCCCTACTCTGGTCTCTGCCACGGCTCAACTCTCCTTAAATACTGGGCAATTACATCTCCCTCTGTGTTCTCTCCAAATATCCAGGTTCCTCAGTCCTTCTTGGCATAGAGCTGTTAAGGAAGGGGAAGAAGACTGCAAGTGCTCTACATTTTATAAGATCCAACACCTTCGTATTAAAGAGGTTTGTTCCACCTTTTTTTTTTTTTTTTTTTTTTACCATTTAAAGATGTAATTTAAAAAGCAAACACATCTCATCTAAGTTTCACGGAGCTTTTGGTCACCCCTGCTCTATAGAAGTTGCCCTTACCTTTTTTGCCTCTTTGATCATTTTACTTAATTCAGAATTTAGTTGTCATTTTTAAATTCTCCATTCAATGGTTAATGACCATACAAGTAGATACCTAATATCAGAATATAGGGAATGCAGAAAAGAGGATTAGCTCCAAAATTAATTACCAGTTGGGGGACTTTAGTTTCGCCAAATTTCTTAACCATCAAATAAGACAGCAAATTTCCTTTCAATCTACAACACAGAATAAGAAGATCAAAGCTTTTACCAGAGAGTTCAGGCATGAACCCTCTTCAATCTCCATTTCATAAGCCCAACTGAGATTCATAATGTTTTAGCTGAAAGGAGGCAGAGGAAAACGTGTTGACCTCTCTAGGTATTCTAAATTTTGTCTTGTTTTTCCAATAAGATCACCAAATTACCTGGGATCAAATTTAAAGTAAGTTTATTTTACAAAACAAATTTATTTGACATGTGAGGCAATGGCACCCCACTCCAGTACTCCTGCCTGGAGAATCCCATGGATGGAGGAGCCTGGAAGGCTGAAGTCCATGGGGTCGCTGAGAGTCGAGAGTCGGACACGACTGAGCGACTTCACTTTCTCTTTTCACTTTCATGCATTGGAGAAGGAAATGGCAGCCCACTCCAGTGTTCTTGCCTGGAGAGTCCCAGGACGGGGGAGCCTGGTTGGCTGCCGTCTATGGGGTCGCACAGAGTCGGACACGACTGAAGTGACTTAGCAGCAGCAGAGCTTCACTACCCTAATCAGAGCATCTGAATTATAAGGAGAGGATTCCAAATTACCCAGTGTGCACACTGAACTCTGGCTGACGTCATGCATGGGTATTTCCGAGTCCACTCTTATCCGTCTTTCTCCCTCAATGACTGAAAGGTTGTTTTGAGAATAGTGACTACTTAAAGAGATTCCTATCCAACGTACCTAAGTGGTTTATTAAATAAAAAGAAAGCTACAGTAACATGTAGCTTTATGGCTGCATTTTTGCTTTTATGGCATTTGGGTCACAACTACAATTATCTTAGTTGTATCTTTGGCTGTAAATGCAAGCTCCATTGTTCCTGTGAGGAGATACAAAACCCTTTAGGACAATTCCTTTTATGATATGTCTTTCTAGGAACTCTCTGACAAACAGCTAGAACTGGCTGATACTGAAAAGAGTTTTAAATAATGAGGTTTATGCAGTAGCCAAAATGTACTAGAATTTTAGGGTGGAGCTGCAGAAAGAAAAAAAAAGTCAGAGCATAATCCATGTGAGATAATGAGATGTATTTAAAATCAAATTTCCCATAGTCTGAGAGTTACAAAACAAAATAAACTTTCAATCCATGCAGATGTAAGAAAATACTGGTATGAAGTCCTAAAAGGCAATATATTTCAAAAATAACAAGAGGAGCTCTCATACATAGTTAAGAACTGGTGACATATCCTACCTGAAAAAAAAAAATTAAATTCATATTCACTCAAATAGAAAAAGAAAATGCCCAAAGTTACTAGCTCTCAGACTGATGGACAGGTCTGCATATTCTAAACTACTTTTCTAGGTTTATAGCCTCCTAAGTCAGAAATGTAATCTGTTTACTCATTCAACATTTCTTGAGTATTTTCTGTGGCCAGGCACTGGGTATATTTTAGTGAGCTGAACGGGCTTATATTCTGATCAATTTAAATAGCCTCCTGCTGGGCTATAATAAAGCAAAAATAAATAAAAGTGAGTAAACAATCAGTAATGACTACTAACTAGTTCAATTAATAAGATTTGAAAGCCTTAAATAGGATATTTATTCCACCTGCTGAAAATTTAGACTTAAGTAGAACAGAAAATAAGATAACCTCTATATAAACAAAGCTCTCCATGGAGGAATGTGAGAACTAGAAAATTCTTTGTTTTGCAGTTTCAGTTTGAGTAAGATAAGAAAGTTTACAAAGAAGCAGTGTGTTCTGCTCAGTAGATAAAACATTAATCTAACTGTTGGCCTAGAAATAACATATAAAATTATAAATGTGTCACATGAAAGCTTTAAGGAAACAACCAGCTCACAACACTGGTTACTGGTGGATTCGGTTAGACTGTGGATTTACCAGTATGTGGAAGAGAATTTTATGAGGATCCTTTTTTCAGTTTTGAACAGAAATTAAGTAGCAGAACTTCTCCTTTACCTTCTGGAATGTAAGTCTAACACATGCTGAAATGACTGTCAGCTCTTAACGCAAGTAGCTTAAGTCTCACAGCAATGCAAAATTACCAACACAAACACAGTGAAATGGGTTGCACATGACTCTACACACTGGATCAAAAAACAATTTACTTCTCGCTTGTCAACACAAAAGCTTTAGCATCTAATCTGAAATGTTATGAATTCATTAAAAAGTGTATACCTGATATAGAAGATCCTCAGTTAGACCCATCTACAAAGCACAAATAAATTATGCCAGCCATTTTTCACAACTGTCACTGAAAAAAATAACAACTGCAAAGCTTTAACTTAAGAATTTTGACTACATTAAAATCCTTCTACTTGCAAAGTCTCACCATAACACTGTAACAAGAGATTAACTTTTCTTCAGAGAAATCAGATGCAAAAATCACAGAGAACCTAGGAATGAGTTTCAAGTTGAGGAACTCAAGAGTTGCATGTGTAGTCGAGCCTGAATAAGACTTGGGTGGCACATGATGTGGGCCTCCCAGGTGGTGCTAGTGGGGGAAAACCCGCCTGTCAGTGCAGGAGACATGAGACGTGGGTTCAGTCCCTAGATAGGGAAGATCCCCTGCAAGAAGGCATGGCAACCCACTCCAGTATTCTTGCCTCAAGAACCCCATGGACGGAGGAGCCTGGCGGGCTACAGTCCATAGGGTCGCCAAGAGTCGGACACGACTGAAGTGACTTGGCACACTTTTGCAACATACCATGTAGTATCATGTTTGTAAGAGAAAACTAGGAAACCCAATAACGGCCTGTGTTCTGAAGGAGATGGAGGGAAGATAGAGAGAATCTGAGTGGAGGAACAGTGAGTGAGTAGAGAAGATAAGCTCCTCACCAGTTTTCAAGCCTCCAAAGGCAATGGCTAGTGTATGTGCTTAAACCCCAGGGCCTCAATGACCGAAACAGCCAGATGGCAAGTCTTGCTCTGTCAAGAGTAACCTTTCTGCTCTCCATCTTTCAAAAGACTAAGTGCCACCAATATTCAATTCTGTCACCTCTTTCATGAAGCCTTTCCCCAGGCAAAAAGTAGTCTCTCTAATTGATATTCCTCCATAGAACTTCTTCCTGTTCAATGACAAGTGTTATATTGCATATCTTATCACAGCTAGTTTAATCTCTTAATTCTCACGAGTGTGTGTGTGTGTATGTGTGTGTGTGCGTGCGTGCGTGCGTGCATGCTCAGTCATGTCCAACTCTTTGCAACCCTATGGACTGAAGCCCACCAGGCTCTTCTGTCTGTGCTATTTCTCCAGGGAAGAATAGTGGAGTGAGTTGCCATGCCCTTATCCAGGGGATCTTCCCAACCCAGGGATCAAATCCACGTCTCTTGAATCTCCGGCATTGGCAGGCAGATTCTTTATCCCAAGAGCCATCTGCGAAGCCCACATTAGATTATAAGGTCATTATAATAAGTAAATGTTCATTCCTGAATAACTTACTATGCCAAGATCGGTAAATTGCACACACTACATGCTCAATAGAAATTTACCATTTGTGAAAACATACGAAGGTTTGTTAAGGACATTTTAAAAAGTCGAGAGGAGCACAGCAATTCTACTTCTAAGAATTTACCCTAAGGAAACATTCACAAAGACATACAAAGGTTTATGTGTGCAGAGGTTCATTACAACATTACTCATAACTATAATGATTATGAAGGCAATAATAAAAACAATTACCATGTATTGTGTCCTTATTTTAAGTCAAGCACTGTGAAAGCACTTTATCTATATTACCTCACTTAATTCTCATAGCTGCCCTAGAAGAAAAACATTATTATATAAGCTCAGAGAAGTTTAAGGTAACTGTCCAAGGTCAAACAACTGGTATAAGATGGAGCTAGAATTTGAACCCCAAAGGTCTGACTCCAAAGTCTATATTCTTACTATATGTGTGGGTGCATGTCAAGTAGCTTCAGTCATGTCCAACTCTTTGGGACCCCAAGCACTGTAACCCACCAGCCTTCTCTGTCCACAGGATTCTCCAGGCAAGATTAATACAGTGGGCTGCCACGCTCTCCCCCAGGGGATCTGCCTGACCCAGGGACAGAACCATGTCTCACACATCCATCCTCATTTAACGCTCATAAGAACCCTCTAAGGTCAGCAGTATTACTGTCCCCATTCTACAGAAAAGGAAACTGGGACACAAAGGTTAAGAAACTGATCAGAGATCACATAGACAAGAAACGGTAAGCCCTGTATTTAAACCTAGACAGTCTAGCTCTCTTTTCCTATTTAAAAGAGCAAATGACTAGAACCTACCTATTCAAAGACTGGCTTAAATATAAATATTGATGAATATATGAGTGAAGAAGCAAAATGTGAAGGGCAAAAAGGCAGGGACTGCCAGTATCTCCATTTCTCCAAATTATTCCATCAGAATATACACATCATTTATCCTTTCTTTTTACACATAAAGTTTATTTCTGTATCATATACATTCTAGAAAAGATAGCATGGAATAAGAGAAAAAGCACATGGAAGGAGAATCAGAAGACCTGAGTTTCAGATCCAAGCTACCACCTATTATCTTGGAGACATTAGTCAAAATCTTAACCTCTCTTAGCCCTTGTTTTTCCTTCTATAATAAGAGTTCAGATGGAGTTTCTTCTTGGCATCAATATTCTATATAATCTCATGATAGTAGAGAAGATAACTTTTGTTCAAGTCAACACTTAAATTGGCCAATTAATAAACAATATACAGTTCAAGTAAGAGCTTAAAAAAAAAAAAAAACTTCAATGGAGTTTCAACAAAATGTATATGTTGTCCAGATAAAGTACCCTAAACATCTACTTCCAAATGCTTACTAACACCAGCATTAATTACAAGATTATTCTTGATCTGCTTGCAATATGACTGGAGATGTAAAAGTATCCACATGCAGAGTTCAGCACCAATATGGACATAACAACTTGAGTTGTCTCTACTAATTTATTCCTAGGCTTCTGCTCCCCACCCCCAATCAAATTATAAGAGCAAAATAAATTTCACATCTCTACAAACCATCTCCAGTCTAAGTCTCTGGCACTGATTTCTGTCCCAAACTTTAATACTGTAGCCCTATTTACTGGATGTTTCTCCTTTAATTGGCATTTTTCTAAGTCAGGTCCAGTCACAGTTTATTACTCCAACATCCTGATTCTCTACTTCAGGCTGTCACTACTTCCTAATATTTCTTCTACTGGATTGTGGGTTCTATTTAGCAGGGGCAACATATGCACACAATACGTGCACCATCCCCTATTCTTTCACCCATGACAGACATCACTAACAGATCACAGAACTCCCTCGACTGAGCCCAGGCACGGCTCTACAATCCATACTATCACAGCACTCCAAGGAGCCACAGCCATTGGCTGGAGCTGGGATATAAGATGAAACCCAGTTCTCATCCCTGGTCTCCACACTGTTAACCATGACTAGTCCCGTCTCCTTTCTACAAGCCATTTATCATGGCACGATTGCACTACCGCAATAGTCCTCTAGTCAGACTCTCCAGTTTATTCTTGCATCGTCTCTCTGCAGCCCAGTCGTCCTCAGTGGCTCTGCAATGTCTGTCTACAGGAAAAATAAAAAACATGGTCACCTCTGTCAGATGTGCAGGAACCTCTACAATTTGGCCCAATCATCCTTTCTAGGCCTGTCTCTCATAAGTCTCCAATATCAGACCTTTTCAAATATTTCTGTTTCTAAACTCTTTCATCAAATGAAATCTTGGGCAAAAAACCCAATAAGTTCAAATGACAAAAACATCACTGCCTCGGCTGAAACAGACCTAATGGTCCAGCAGCAGCATGCTACTCAGGGGGCCCTTTGGCTGCTCAGAAGGGGCTGAGGCCCTTCTGTAACCCACCACAAAGAACCAACTGCAGCCATGCTGGCCAGAGAACATAAGGATCCAGATTAAACTCCTAACCAGCACTGATTTATAAGCTCTTTTCAGACAACAAAACAAACCCAGGGCAGAACTAATCAAAAGAGCCCAAACACTTAAGACCAGAGTCTAGCAAAACACACAGACCTCCCCCCTCCTCATACATAAATTTAACATGATTTTCTTCTGCTCTGAAAATGTTAGTGCTCAGCAAGGGACAGGACAAGGTTAAGAGAATCTGACAGGAAGGACTGGATGGAGTTGAAAGCTGAAGTCCTGCAAGTTTATCTACACAAGCAGCGCAAGTTCTCCTGGCGTATTCCCAACTCAGCCCAACGCCCTGCAGCAACATAAGAGCAATCATTGTTTTAAACACCCTCATTCTGTCCTACCACATCTCATAATGTGTAAAGCCCAGCTGGATGGCGTGTAGGATTCTGTCAAGCTGTCTTCGATCTTTAGCTTTACCTCCATCCCTAACAACTGAGCTGGTGAGCACTTAAGTTGCTGATGTTTATTTACATCCTGTTTTTTTATTCTTCTTTCCAAGAAGCATTTCAGGGCCAGGGGCAGGGATGCCGTTTGTCAGAGTTTCCCTCACCACAGTGCTCCTCACCCTACCAGAAGCTAAGAACAAGGGACCCTCTTGCTTTACCTCCCAGATGCTCAAGTATTTCTTTACTCAGTAATTTTTGGTTGCACTTCCATTTTATTTATTTATATCTGGAATTCTACATTTGCAAAGAAAATGTATATGTGTCTAACTGATTTCTCTGAAAATATAATCTGAAATTTTCTTCATTAGATTTTGTGGATGTCCTTTCTTTTTATACCACATTCAGTATAGTATCTATTGGTCATCACCACTGAAAACAGACATCACCTCTGATGAATCCTTTTGCTCATATGAATCTTATTATCTTGAAAACTTCTTCCTAGTAATCCTCAGTTTGCAAGCTAGACAGTGACACAGAAAACACAGTCCCCTCTCAAATATCCATGTGTAGTTTAGCATTATCCCAGACAGCCTTTTTAATCCCACATTGATGCATTGGGCTTCCTTGATGGCACAGTAGTAAAGAATCCTTCTGCAATGCAGGCAACTTGGGAGACTCAGGTTTGAGCCCTGAGTCAGGAAGATCCCTTGGAGAAGGAAACAGCAACTTACTCCAGTATTCTTGCTGGGGAAATCTCATGGACAGAGGAACCTGGTGGGCTACTCCATGGGGTCACAAAGAGTCAGACACAACTGAACTTGAGCGTGAATGTGGCAGGACTTATCTTCAGATGTTTTGGGCTTAGGGACTGTAAATGAATGTCAATGTGAGAATAAGCAAGATGGGTAAATTTTATAATACATCACGAAAGCAATTCTAAATAACTTTAGGAACCCACTGCCAAAAGACATTCCACAAAGATTCTTTTCTGTTGGGGTAAATAATGAGCTGACCAGCATTCTTTCTGGAACTCCACTTTTCCCTGGCTTCTTTGGGATGAATAGAAGCTGCCAGGGAGAGGCCTAGATTGGGCCAGATGGGGAGATGGACTCCCCTCTGGAGTCCTCCAGAATCCATCATGTTTCAAGAGGACTTTATATTTTGTTTGTCATTAAGCTGCTCTATTTTGGGGCATTCCTGGTAGTCTAGTGGTTAAGAGTTTGCCATCCAATGCAGGGAATGTGGGTGTGATCCCTGGTCGGGGAACTAAGAACCTTCTTGCCTTGCAGCTAAAAAAGCCAAAACATAAAACAGAAGCAATATTGTAACGAATTCAATAAAGACTTTAAAAAATTGTTCAGGTTTGTGTTAATGATCATTACTAGAAACAACTGCTAGCAAACTCTTCAAAGTAATTCCTTCTATCTGATTAGATGATGTACAGCCCTATTTATCCCCTACCTTTTCAGGGGAAAATACCTATAGATTCATTCAAAAGTCAAAAAGATAGAAGAAAATTGAGAGTACCTAAATAAAATGAGTGTGAAAGTGAATTCACTCAATCATGTCTGACTCTTTGCGACGCCATGGACTGTAGCCTACATCGCTCCTCTGTCCATGGGATTTTCCAGGCAAGAGTACTAGAGTGGATTGCCATTTCCTTCTCCAGAGGATCTTCCTGACCCACGGATCGAACGTGGATCTCTCGCGTTGTAGGCAGACACTTTACCATCTGAGCCACCAGGGAAGTCATAGACGTATGCATTTTCAATGCAACACCCACCTGAGCCAGGGGTATAGATAAGTAAAACTATGCTCATTGCCAATACATCTATCCATGATAGACTGCTGTTAGCAATCCAAACTTCTAAGCAAAAGACACCTAGCTTACTCGCAATGTTGCAGAGCATCAGCCCCTCTCAGAGCTTCTTCCTAGCATACGTCTCACTCTCCTCCTTCACCATTACATTCACCCATTCAATAACCTAATGAGACTGACATAAAGCGGAAAGCAGGAGTGTGCAATATGTTGTTTGCATCTCCCCACTTGGAGTTATTAGCACCTCCCATCACTCAATTTGGCAGGTCTATTTTAATATTAGCATCACACACAAGCTGCATCCTTGAGAAAGGAGGCTGTTTCAGACTTTTCTGGTAAACTATTACTCAGATAATAGAACAGTTATTTCATTCATTATAAAATTAAACTTTACCTTTGGGTCTTGAAAAGGCTAAGAATTCAACTTCCCTTTTTGACATGCAGAAAGATAAGATTCTTCTGATATGAAAGCAGGAAAGGGCATTTGTAAGCACACTGACAGTTTTTCTAGGCCGCTCAGGGCAGTGTATTACTTTTTCCAACTGTATAAGCATAGGTACACTAATATACTTTTAAACACTGTACCATATTACCCATGTGAAGAAAGCTGAACTCCCTTTCTTTACTGCCATGCTACGATAGTTTTACATCTCAGCTGTGTACCTCTAAAGTAGGTTTCATAATTATTCACAGTGTCAACTGCATATTATGGCTGAGCTTTGAACAACAGTTTTGTCCATTATACACAACTACAACCCATTTAAACAGAAAGAAAGACATCCGACAAAGTGGAGCATGAAAAATAAAATTAATATAATGCTTCATTATGTATTTTGAGGGAGTTCTTCAGAAACGTATTCAAAAGAAGGAAGCATTCATTTTTGGAAGTTAATTACATTTTATTAAGTTTCAAGTTTCACGGGAATTCAGTTTGAGTGGTTAGGTTGTGCTTGAGGACTGAAAAGAGAAATCACACCCAGAATTATTTGTTAAAGGTGAGGTAGGTTCATACCACCTCTGATATTTCTCGATAAACTTTACCAGAACAGAGTTGCTGTGAGTAAAAAGACCACTATTAGAAGTTTTCTAAGTTTGCTAATAAAGATGGCAAATTACCAGGCTGAAATCTGTCATTTGTTAATCAAATTGAATAGTAATTCCTTCCTGCAGGCACATGGAGAAGACAAATTATCAATTTCTGTAAATCATAATTAGTTCAGAGGCAGATTCCAGTTCTCCAAAAGATTAGCTCAGTGTAGTTCAAATGAAAGACACTCAGTTACCACACACATTGTAGAAAGCTTGAGCCTTCAACTGAGGTACTTGAAATCTTGGATTATGACCACTTGAAGGTTTGCGGTAATAATTCAAAATGCTTTTACTCTGTTCTCTTCGCTGAGGCCAATTTTCACTAAGTATGCAGGCAAGGGACTGTGGAGAGGAGTGTTCACCGCAGTTCTCATCTACGCTGTTTGTCCCCCAGCGTGGATGGATGGCTCGGCTGTCACTGAGGCTCCAGGCCCTTTCCAACCTTTAATTTTCTTTAAGAGTGGAAGAGCGTCCTGAGCAAAACGGCTCACCACTGCACTTGAGGTGCTTACTTAAAAAGAAATAAAACATGATTAATTTCAAGGGCTTTACAATTAAAAATGTACGACAGAAGGGTTATCTGGGCAATTTAACTACGTCGGGAAGGGTCACAGGGCTACGAAGTTTGAGAAACTCTCAGCGAGCCTCAGCGCATGGATTCACTGTCCCTGGTAGCATCTTAGATTATTAAAAGGGACATGCTAATGTGACATTTTACTATTACAAAGGAAACTCAGTACTAAAATTAGAGCATAAATCAGGCAGATATGCTTCCAGACATGCAATCAACTCTGTCTTCCACTCATTTGCTTCTATGCATCAAGGAGTTATATTAAATTTCATTTTGTATTTATTTGTTAACTATGTGTGGCCCTCCTTCCTAAGTTCAATGTGAGGAACAAAAATGTAGCTACATTCTCATAAAACATCCCAGTAAAGATGAAGTTTAATGCAGACAAAGGTGGACGATTATGGCGTCACAAAAATATACTTTCCAAATCAAGACTAAAATATAAACCTATTAGTTTTGAATATTTATCCAGATTGCATTTCATATGCGAGAAAGCTCTCCTTTTTATGGCAAGAAAGTATCTACACCCATAAAACAGTAAGATTTGTCTTGGAAAAAGAGCCTGACAGCCCAACCAATTCTGCTCCCAAAACAATGGCTAGTTCGCGGGTGTAAACGGCAGACAACATAAAGTAAATCACTGTCATGAAATAATAATTAGCATTGTAAAAATAACCTCCACTGCCTCAGCTGACTAATGCACAATCCCTGCTCAAGCCCATATTTCAAGTCTGAAAGTCACCAAGTGAAACCAGCAAAGGCGGATTCTGTTGGTATTTTTGCCTGGAAGGAAAGGGAAACCATTTCAGACCTTCTCACTAATCCAAAATAGCAAAAACTTGTCATCTTTGTGGCTTAAAGGGAAAGCTGTTCCAGGGCTTGGCAGAGAAGATCACAGTTCAGTCCAACAACATTCTCCTCCCTCTCGTCCCCCCTGGTCTAGGTCCTCCCAGCAGCAGAGGGATTAATGATGCATTTCTCACTCAGACGGTACATGTCCACACAACTGCGAGGTTGGGCAGTTCGGTGACAGAGTCCTTAATTACAAGGTCAAAATCATGGGCGTGACACCCACGTGGACCAATTTGTTTTCATCTGTTTCACTGCCTTACCGTCTTCAGTGCTAGCCAGCCAATCACAGTCGCATGCTGTTGGCCCAAGGGTGATTCGGGAAGTGCAGGAAAATGGTTCTGTGGATCCCAGTCACCAAAGGGAGGGAAGGAAGATGAAAGGGAGGAGGGGAAGAACCACAGAGAGAGGAAGGTCCCTGCAAAACCTTCAAAGCGCTCTGCCTTCCTGTCTCAGAGCCTATGACCACTATCTTTCTATTTAAAAGGACAACATACTCAGGCCATACATATTTAAACATCAACAGGGATACACAGTGATAATGAAACGAGAATGGCTAGCTAGCTAATTTATTCTGAGTTTGCCCTATACTAACTTTCAAAAAATTAACTAAATCTATACAAAATTAAACAATGCTTACGAATTAAACACTATATTTCATGCCTTAAAAGAACTCAGCACATTAGCAATTAGCATTTTCTTTGTTTTGAATTCATTGAATTTATATCACCCTTCCACACTGTTTAGCTAAAGCAAACAAAAACAAGAAAATCACATTATTCTTTCTAAGCCATATAAAAGTGATCTGGAAAGTCACGTTTAAAATCGCTATCATGGATTAGCTTAAGGCAATTATTTCACTTGCTGCATTCTTTTAGGAGAAGTTTAAAAAAAAAAAATCAAGCTTCTTGCCTAACAAGAAAAATGAAATCCCATTAGTTGTGTCTCCAGTGTATATTAACATTCCTTTTGTTTAGAAAGGTTAATATCCCCCAAATAAAGGAGCATACAGTGCCTGTTAAAATAATTACATCATGACATTTTAGAAAGGTTGGCAGATAGACGTGGTTCCAAGCAAAGAAACAAACAAAAGTAAAAGCGAGTACTTTTTAAAATATCCATGACTTCAAAAGATGGAAAGCACTGGAAATTCCACCATGTTTGCAATTTCCTGCCAGCTTGTCTGAGGTCTGGTATTTGGCTCTTCTCCCTCTTCCTCAATAACTTTCTGTCATAGAAACTTAGGAAGGTGTATCTTCATGCTCTAAATCAGATGCTCTACTATCTGAAAAGGCAACTACAAATCTGACAGCAAAAGAGTTTCACAACAGATAGGTGGCTCAGAGCGCGAGGCACCAACAGAAGCCCAAGTATTTCACGGCCACTTGGGAGTCCCGAAGGACAGTATTCAATGTCCTTAAAGAAAAAAATAGCTTTTCTATTCTAGGCAAGCTGATCTGAAGGCCCAGCATCAGTAAGACTGAAGCCAGAGAACAATTTAAGTCTAAGTCTCCAAACTGACTCCTCTAAGACCTAAAAGAAAATACTTTCAATTGTATGCAAATAAATATGGCACTCGGACTCTGATGCCTGAGGCAGAAAGACGCAATTCTCCACATAAGTAAAACAAATTATTAATCTCTCAAACCTCTGGATTTAGCAAACATTTTAAAATCAAAATTAGGCACAACAGTATAAAACCTAACTGGCTCTCCCTCTCTCCTTCTCTAGGGCATGAAAGCCCCTCTGGAGCTCTAGAATAGAGTGCCCTGTTCTTTTACTGCTCCCAGAAAGACGGTCAGTAAAACAGGCAAGACAAAGGTGAGGAGAAAAACAATGGTTTTCCCCACCACCGCTTAAACCATAGAAAGCTTCCTCAGTTAATGATGCCTCAGCCTCTGGACAACAGGTCAGTGAATCTAATTGAACAAGTGCTTTAAGAGGCTTATTAATATTCCCAAAAGTCACAGAATGTTTAACAACGGAAATTCCCAATAACACCCATAACAAATTGTACATGTGCAGTGGTGAAAAGGATGCTGCCTAAAGAATCCAGGGGAAAAAAAAATCATTAAAAAAAAAAATTACAGGTCCTCAAGTTACCATAACAAAAATTCCCAAATAGTATAAATCTACAGAAGGGAATTCAGTGCAACATCTCAGCCAAGAGTCTCACAACAAACCTTAAAGGAAAGTCTATCTCAGCCTCATACAAAGGGTAGATATCCCTTCGGCATAGGGCTTTTCAGCACTGAATGATGCCACTGCGTCCCCAGCTCATGCAAATACAGCGCCCTGCACGCTAGAAGCAATCCCTGCACACTTGTTGAATGAACAAACGAATGAACAATTTATATGGAACAGTCTTCCAAAACAGCCTCTAGCACCTCTAAATTGACACAGGCTATGTAGAGTGCTGGCTGAAACAGATGTATTACTTTTTTCCCCCCAGAAGCCAGATAAGAGCACATCTCCAGGAGAGGAAAACAACAACAACGAGAAAGTGAGCAAAGTAAACTCATTTCTCTTCCATATTCAAGGAGCATGTTTTTCTTAATAAGAAGAGAGAAAATGATGGTGATGGTGGTGGTGGTGATGACGGGAAACACATAGCATTTGTTTGGTGCTGGGCACTGTTTGAAGTATCTTATGCAAATTAACTAGTTTCACCCACTCAGTTGCCTACGGACAGCAAGGAGATCAAACCACTCAATCCTAAAGGAAATCAACTCTGAATATTCATTGGAAGGAAAGAGTGAAAGCAGGAGGAAAAGGGGGCAACAGCGGATGAGATGGCAGGATGGCATCACTGACTCAATCGACATGACTCTGAGCAAAGTGAGAGACACTGAAGGAGAGGGAAGCCTGGTGTGCTGCAGTTCATGGGGTTGCATTCAGTCGGACACGACTTAGTGACTGACCAGCAACAATTGCCTGTGAAATTGGTATTATTATGCCCATCTTTGGGCTGAGTTGAGACAGAACTAAGTTTCGTTCAACTAGTGCCTGGCACAGCCAGACTGCAAGGTCAGACAGTTAGCGCCAGAGCGTGTTACACTATTTGTAACAGCACTGGTTCAATAGAACTTTCTGTGATGATGGGACTGTCAACATCCGCACTGTCCAATACAAAAACCACTAGCCATGTGTAGCTACTGAGCCTTTGGGGTGTCACAAGAGCAACTGGGGAACTGAAGTTTTCATTTTACTTAAGTCTAAGTGTAAATAGCCACATGCTGCCACTTACACTTCAGTTTCATTCTATAACATAGACAATGTTCAGCTAATGAAACATAAGATGCTGTAGATGTCACCCTTTGTGAAATCATCTCTTAGCAATCTTCTGCCTCTGAGTTCACAAGTCGAAGTTCAATAACTAATCATTTTGCCATAAAAGTGATAAAAGTATTCTGACATACATAGAGTCTTTGATAATGTGTAAGTGTCATATTATCTATATTTCCCGCAAGCATATGTGTGTGTTGGTGGGGGGTGACGGAGTCAACAGAAATTATTTTCATTCTAAGTAGTATTTCTCAAATAATCTTCCAGGAATCTTTCATCTAATTCATTCAAAAATATTACCGAGCAACGACTATAGGCTATGATGAGGATAAACACAAAATATTACAAAAGCACACTGTTATTGTTGTTCGGTCACTAAGTCACGTCCGACTCTTTGTGACCCTGTGGACTGTAGAGTCCTTCATTATCTCCCAAGGTTTGCTCAGATTTATGTCCACTGGGTCGGTGATACCATCCAAACATCTCATCCTCTGCCACTCTCTTCACCTTTTGCATTCAATCTTTCCCAGTATCAGGGTCTTTTTCAATGAGTTGGCTCTTCTTATCCGAAGCAAAGATGTACAAAAGCTATACTCACATACTACAGACACATTTATTTTTGGTCCAAAATTTGACACGTAGTATATATCCAGTAAGTGCCTCATTTCATTTGGATCTTTGTGATGGTCTCTGTCCCAGGCTTCCTTCCTCTACTATTGCCCCTTTAAAATCCATCTTTCACAAAAGTCTTAGAATGAATATCCTAAGATGGAGATCTGACCTGGGTACACTTCCGGTTAAAATCCTTCAGTGAGTTCTTATTCTTATAAAATCCAAGCTCCTTAGTATGGTACCTCCTGGACACAGTAACTTAGCCAGGGATGATCTTTCTAGCCTCATCACTCACTTCAATCTTTTGGGGAATTAGTAAACACCTTGCAAAATTTTGTTTATACATTTGTAGACCGTAATTTTTTCAAGGAACCCTACATTGTATATCTCCAGAATTGAGCACAATAGTTCTCAGGCAGTAGGCAAGAGACACTTATTGAACTAAATAAAATATAAGAAAAATGATAATGACAGATGGAAGTTATATTTGCCATAATGGATACAAAGAACTCGTAGACTGCCCTGGGCTGACAGGAAAAGGAATAAAGAATAAATCGAGAAGACATTCTAAGGGGCACGTGAGCTACAGTAAATTTTAAGCAAAGGGAATATCACAAACATTATCAATTATCAGTTCATGTCATATAACAGGAGTCAAGAGAATAAAACATTTATCTCATTTTTTCCCATGCCATCCACTTTTACCCACTGCCTTTCTAGATACCATCCAGCTCATTTCCAAGAAAGCAGGAGTTTTTTCTCCTATAATCAGAGCACAGAGTCTACATCACTGAGGGTTCCCAGGGGATAGGCACTGGGTGTTAAAGGTTGGCACCTATTTTGAATACTCTCTTTAACGTCTTGCTTCCTGGCTTCATGTAGTAAGCAGAGCTAGAAAAGGCTTCATCTCTTGAGGCAGACTGGCTGTCCAATTTGTACTCACTTTCACTTTGGAGCTCTAGTTGTTCCTTCTCTCTTCTCAGTCTCAGTTTGTCTTTAGTGTGGTTGCCAAAAAGCAGTAAGATTCCAAGATTAAGACTTGGAACAGACAGAGGAGTTGAAGGCATCCCTTGGGTTCAAGCCTAAACCTCCGATCCTATCCAGCTTCTATCAGAGCCCTGCACTGGAGTCTCAGGTACTAGTACTTAAGATTCCCATCCTGTACCTTCTTGCTCTGGAAAGAGAGGGTACGTAGATGAAGTGATAGACAGGACAGGGACTGAACCTACCTAGGCCTGTGGATATCTCATCCCAATCCCTAACAACTAGGAAGAACTGAGGGTTCAATTTGTAAGGATTGTAGACCGAAGGCAAAAAGAAGATGAGGCTAGATAACTAGATTCGGTTCAGACTGACTACCAACCTGAGTAAATTTTAGTCTCTAGGTCAAAGCAGTGAGGGGTTCTTTGTTTATTTAGAATCATGAACTGGACAGAAAAAGCCTAGTGCATATCATAAAGTCAATAATTAATAAATATTTAATCTGGCAGCTACATCTAACCTGACCTGAAAGCAGAGGAGACTGAAACATCAAGGGAAACACTCACGAGGCTATTACAACCCGGTGTGAAGAAAGACTCCTTAAATTACTGAAGAGGGTTAACCGTTTTATAAAAGGAAACTATCACTTACTGAGGACCCACTATGTGCAACCATTATGCTGATCATTATTTTTCTTGGCCTTCACAAGTCTACAAACTAAGCATGATGATTCACGCTTTCAAATTAAAAAAATGAAGGCCCCGAGAATGTGTAACTTACTCAAGGACTCGCAGCTGATAGGAGATAAGCAAGCTTAGATCTATCTGCAGTCTCGAACCAGGGACTCTTAAGTACCCACACAATCCTGATTCTCAAGTCTTAGGAATCAACTGCTCAAAGCAGGACAAGGGGGAGGATCAAGAAATACTATGAGGTTTCTGAGCATTTTCTGATGGACCTTTCAGTTAAGTGAGCCAACAGTTTCTAAAACTGACTGTATAAAGGGCCTTGATCAAAGTCCTGGAGACACAAACTTTAATGTGACATAATCTCGGCCTTTAAGGGATTTGCAAGTGGCCAGATAATTACAATTTAAGATAAATTAAGCCCTAAATAGCAACAGGGAGGTCATGAGAAAAAGCAAGTTTATGTGCATAAGAAATTTCCCTGGGAACTTTATAGCACTATGGTAACTAGAATTTTTCAAAAATACTGAAATTAAGGATAACCACCTCAGAGTCTCCAGAGTGTTTCTCGATATCATTAAAACGAAGGACTCTCTACAAATTAGTGATCATTAACTTAATTATAACATATTATGCATTCATTTTATTCACCACCGATACACTGCAGAAAGGATTTCCCTAAACATCTCTAATGTATCCACCTATGTCAGTTAAAAGGAATCGTGTCCGGGCTCATTTCCCTTCTACTTGAACAAACACTCCTATGCATCTTGGAGAAGTATAATTTGGTGAAATGATACTAATTGAAATTATCAAACTACAAACTCCCAAACTTTCAGCATTTTCCATCCAGAACAGAAAGATAAGGAAATAATTAATTCAAAGGTCATCTCAAGAGAAATCAAGTGAGAGGCAAACTATCTAAAAATCAAAAACTAAACTGATTTAATTCAGCTTCAGATCTCACCCTTGCACACACACACACACACACACACACACACACACACACACAGAGTCACATGCACAAACTCAGAAAGTGGGTTAATCACTAAATTATTCTCTTATACTTTGTGAATTTTTACAACTCTCTTCCTGAAGTACATTATTTGTTATATAACTCACATGGGAAAAGCAGTTACTATGCCCATTTTATAAAATAAGAAACGAGGGCAGTAAGGCCAAGCAACTTGACCTAAATAACCTGTGATTTTGGCAGAGCTGACAAGTCAATATAAAAGGATTAACAATTCTGATGCTTCTAATATCTCCAAAAGCAAAACTACAGGCAGAAAGGACAAATTTCCTCCATGAAAGCAGAAGGCATTTATGAATGTACCATATATTGGCCATACTTAACACACACCCTGGCAAGGAATGTGGCCTTGACAAATAGTTTCTGAATGAATAGATGGACAAATAGGAAAATGTCAATGAATGATGCATCTAATGAATGGTATATTGTACTTTTTTTTAAAACATGGAGCTATAAAGCATAGTTTTTTTTGTAAGCAGCACTTATAAAAAAAATAGTAGTCCACATAAAATCCCAAAGTGACCCCTACCTAGTAGTGTATAAGAAATGACACCACTGTTCAGGAACTACTCCTTTTAAACTCAAAAAATGTTGGCAGCTTTTGTAACTTTAATGTACTACCATTAAAAGACACACACACACAAACCGGAGATGAATGGATGTTATAACAGGCTAAAAAAAAAAAAACATAATTACCTAAAAAAGAAAAAAAAGTATGTATTTTCAGCAATGTATCCATTCTTTGTATTCTACAATTCAAACAGGATGGGTATTATAACCAAAAGGGGAAAAGAATGTATTCCAACCATGTTATAATAGTACAATGCAAACATTTTTGTAATCCCTTTTTGGAATTCTAATGTTAGCTTACAAAAATCAACTGGCTTTTAGAAGAACCTTACAAATAATACAACTGTGAGGGAAATTTAATATATGCTTTCTTCTCCCCTCCTGGCACAAACTCACAAAATGACAGTGGAGAGGACCTGCTCAGGAGCCCTCCACTGGAGGTGTGGGCAAAAGCCCATCTGTAAGGGCATTCCTCTGCTTGCCTGGCCCCGCAGCTCATTCAGGTTCCACATAGTACAAACAGTGACATGTAATATGTCAACTTTGCTCTATTAATACTGGGAAAATAAACAAAAGGAAAAGGATTTTCCTGTAAGAAGACCTTTCAGCACCAGGTTCATTCAATCATTTTTAAATGTCTATTGAGTTTCTATTGTGTTGAAGGTGAAGTGCCAGGAACTGAGTCTTATATTCTTGCAAATTTCCCTGTCATAGCTTCATAAAAATCCACATAAGCCATAAAGAAATGCCACAGGGTTCAAGGGCAAAGGTTATCACAGACTAACTCAGACAGCTTGCCCTTAGTTGCCCCTCCATCCTCAAGCCAGTGATGTCCAGCATGTTACCTAACTATTCTGAGCCCTGTTATCCTTTCTGTTAAATGGGGCCCAAAAGATTGTCTCTCTCAAAAAATACATTGAGAAGATTAATAAAATATCTTGGCAAAGTACCTGGCACATAGCAAGTGATCTGTGAATGAGGGCTGGCTGTGTGTCACGTGACATGAGTGCCATGTCCCTTCAGTCACGCATCACACTCAGATGAGTACTTAGTAGGTTCCGCTCACAGTAGACACTGAGGACACAGACAGAAACAAAATAGCAAAAACCCACCTTCCTGGAGCTTACAGTCTAGTATAAGAGAAAGATACTAAAGAAATTAGTGGATTATAAGTAACAGTCATAAGAATGTATTTTTCCTAGCAACTTTATTAAGGTATAACTGACACACAGTGTAACTCCATATATGTAATGTACGTGGAGCTGACATATATAACACAGCTGTGAAACCATTACCACTCTCCAGATAATGAATTGATGCACAGGCCCCTGAATATCCTTGGATACACTCGGAATCCCTCCTTCTGGGACCACCACCACCCCATCACCTCTCAGTCATTAATCCATTTTTTTTTTCCTCACTGTAGTTTCTTTTGCATTTTTCTAGAATTCTATATAACAGGAATCATAGAGTATGTACTCTTTTTACCTGGCTTATTTCACTCAGAGCAATTACACTGAGATTCATTCATGTCATTGTTTAGTCGCTAAGCCGTGTCTCTTTTGCTACCCCATGGACTGTAGCCCACCAGGATCTTCTGTCCACGGGATTTCCCAGGCAAGAACACTCGAGTGGGTTGCATTTCCTTCTGCAGGGGATCTTCTCCTCCCAGGGATCAAACCCACATCTTCCGCTTGGATTCTTTACCCACTGAGACACCTGGGAAATTCTCATTCATATTTCATCAATAATTTTAAGACATACTGGACAAGAGGGTCATCTCATCTACTCCGCCACACACAAAACTGTACCTTTTGCTTCAAATCTCATCTCTCTCACTGAATTCACCCCTTTAAACCCTGAGGAGTACAAATCAATCTAGAATTAACCACTTTTCAAAAGGTTTGCCTCCCAAATACAACATGCTGAATACTTTCTCCCCATCATTCACTGTTTCACATCCCCTTTGAGTATTTCGTACGGACCACTGTTTTTACTGTCAGAGCAGAAGGAGAAATGTTTTTTTGTTTCTCACATCAAGTAGGCAAAACTAAGATGAGTAATCTTGAATCAATCATCAAAGCAGACTCTCAGAATAGCTCTGCATACATATATGCATTACCATTTAAAAAAACATTACAAAATGAGAAACAATCTGTATGGTTTATCATAAAGTGGTGGGGATTTTTGAGAAACTATTCCATCAATGTTCTAGAATCTAAAATATTATTCCTATGAAGGCTGACTATTTTCTAGCTGAGTGCTCAAGTACACTGCTCAATGGCACGGGCTTCCGATAGACAGCTAGGTAATGTCAGGATATAAAATCTGGATTAAAAATTATCTTTAAACATGAAATTTTTTATAGTTTTAACTAGTGTCATACACCAAGGTGAAATGATACATTTCAGGAACTAAGTACAATGGTTGGTACGTGATAGGTACCTCAATAGAAGATCAGCCCAAAGTAAAGGTAAGACATAGTCATACTGCAAACCTCCTTACAGAAATGGGTCCCTTTCTTGATGATAATGAATGAATCCTGCATTTTCATTGACTGTCTTTTTTCTGCCCCCACTGTGATGGAATACAGAACTTCCCCAACCAGGGATTGAATCTGTGTCCTACAGTGGAAGCGTGGAGTCTTAACCACTGGACCACCAGGGAAGTCTGTGGATCCTACATTTTCAGTCATTCTAAAAAACTGCATGTCCTCCATGTATTCACTCCTGAGCTAGATGGCCAATAAATAATGTACTGAGTGTTTCCTGTGCCTAGCACTGAATAAGGCTCTTTTAAGCACTTCTGCTGCTACTAAGTCACTTCAGTCGTGTCCGACTCTGTGCGACCCCAGAGACGGCAGCCCACCAGGCTCACCCGTCCCTGGGATTCTCCAGGCAAGAACACTGGAGTGGGTTGCCATTTCCTTCTCCAATGCATGAAAGTGAAGAGTGAAAGGGAAGTCGCTCAGTTGTGTTCGACTCTTAGCAACCCCATGAACTGCAGCCTACCAGGCTCCTCTGTCCATGGGATTTTCCAGGCAAGAGTACTGGGGTGGGGTGCCATTGCCTTCTTTTAAGCACAAGTAAGACAAAATGCTTCCAGGTGGTGAACTGGTAAAGAATCCACATGCTGTGCAAGAGATGGAAGAGATTTGGGTTTGATCCTTGGGTTAGAAAATCCCCCAGAGAAGGAAATGGCAACCTACTCCAGTAGTCTCGCCTGGAATATTCCAAGGACAGAGGAGTCTGGTGGGGTTGCAAAGAGTTGAACACAACTGAGCACACACACACACATACACATAAGACAAAATGATCCTGACTCAAACTTTGTTAACTGCTCCAAATTTCTTTAGTTTAAATACACACACACACACACACACACACACACTGGCTTTGTACTGTTCCAAACACAGTTCTTCTAGTGGGGTTAAGTTTGAGACTCTCGAAAATAAGTCATACACTAAGAAGTGTACCGGGATCTTTCAGTTCCTTGGTCTCTTTCACTCAAACTTATTTTGAGAGGCTTGAATAACAACCACATTAATGGCTGTATCTATTGTTGTTCGTTGGGTACCTACTACATGCCCAGCACTGCTATGTCAGCTGGCTAAGAAGATTAATCACACAGAGAAGGGCATACATAAGCCTTTCTTTGGCAACAAAATAATACACCTGTTATTCTGACTTTTGCTTAAAGTCCATAGAAAAAGCTGACAGTGATGTTGCATTTGAAATTGAAGACTCAAAAAGCAGCCAAACTATATAAACACAACTACAATACAAACGAGCTACTTGAAAACAACTTGAGCTTTTTGCTGACTTTGTGGCTGCATCCTAACCAAAAATATACGGTGAAATTAAATTATCTTGCTGATCAAAGTGTTCCATTCTTAGGCATAGGTAAAATGGAGCATTTGCCAAAACCTGCTAACACTGCTTACGTGATTATGAATGGTAACAGGGACTGTACATGAACCGCATCCAATGAGTAACTTGAGAGAGAAAACCACACACACACACACACACACATTCCAGATGAAATCCTAGAATGAAATGCTGACACCCAAAAGTCGTGCAGGTTCAGCGACTGCAGCAGACGAAAATATTTCAAAGCTAGATACATTTCCTGTTGCAAATTCCTTACATTCCATGACAGAATCCTAAAGGCTAAGAGCAGCCCGGCAGTCTCGGGTTGTGCTGATGCACAGAAAGGGAACGCTAAGTGTGTGGTCGAGCCGTCAGCAGAGCCCCTAGACGAAACACCGCTGAAAGCGAAATAAAAGTGTAAAGAAAGACTGATGACTGTGACCTTGAGCCCCTTCTAAAAGGTATTCTTTCTTTAAAGTCTTACTGGGCCCCTGCAGCCTACTCACAAGATTCAACAAGAATTTATTTTTTGAGATTTTCATTTGACAGTAAGATGAAGCTGCCTGGGTACATTTGTGGTCCTCCTGGCGATCACTAATATTTACCAAGTACAAATGGACTTGGCCTTCAAAGTACTCAAGCTATATTTTAACCTATAATTTACATTTTGACTAAGAATCTCTAAAAGACTGTGTCCAAATGTAATTGGGAATGCTTTGCTTCTTGGGTTTCAAATTCTGCTAAAATGACAAAAGGCTGAGGGGCATGGGGTGGGGTTGGGGGGACTTCACTAAAAAATGAAAAGTAAAACAGCACCAAAGCAAGTAAAACACCATTCATACAGCATAAAACATGAAACACCCTCCATTTCTACTGCTTGTCTCTGAAATATCATTAAACTGGTGCTACAACAGTCTTCCGCACATGCAAAGCTGGGTATGCTAGTAATTCTCTTACCAGAGAGAAGTCAGTAGGATTATAATGAAGTAGCAGTCAGTGCTGTAGGTAACCTCCAGCCCATAAAGGAAATCAGACGGTATAACTCAGATTCTACCTATGACTAGCCAGGACTCAGTGGAAACATTTTAAGAGTCCCAGAGTAGATTTAGCACTGTAGTCTCTGAATGTCTTGAGTGACCTGTGTCTTGTTGAAGGTGACCCTGAATCGAGTATACAGCCATTATTTATGACTGCTTATCGTTCTTCACCATATTTTGCATCTGAGTGAGAAGGAAGCAACTCTAAGAACTGAATTTATGCCAAGAAAAATTCATACTGTATCTTCAGATTGTACATGCCTTGGGGCATACGTGCACCCATGCTCACATGTGCCTACACACACACACACACAGCAAGCAACACTGTTCCAAATCACATACTCAAACCTGATCCTTCCACGTCCAGAACAGGCTTAAACTCTGTTGGTTCAGTATGGGTATAGGTTGGTGCAGTATGTCTCATTTACATGACGGAGTAATATTATTCAAAAACAAGTTCTAACAATAGCTTGTAATAAACTCTTCACTGAGGTTAATGGCACCTACCCCTATGGAATACTGATGAGGCAGAAATGCCTAAGAAGCACTTGGTATAAAACAAAATGAAATCAGGTGCCAAAACATGGTCAGCCCCCTTTGTCCCCATCTTGTACCACTGAGAATTAACTAGATTAGCCATTTGGAATGTTGATTCTCAAAAGAATCTACCTCGATATCAGAAAACTGACAGTTTTGTGTTTTACCTTTGAAACCTGACAAGGTTTTCTCACTATCTTAACTTCAAGAGAAAAAGGAGCATAAGGCAATTCCCACAGGCCTCGAGAGTACTGAGACCTAGCCAACAAAAATAGTTTTAATTACAGATAAATTTGTGGTTTAGCTGGTAGGAAATTTACTGAAAACTGTTTTAGAAAATGCTTGGAGAATAACAGTATAAACAGATTATTAGAGTTTGTCTTTTTTTTAAGTATCTCTATAATACAGTCTTCCATATCTAGGCAGATCTTGTCAGAGACAGATGGCCTAAGCCTGTATTTAACAATGAATGATTAAAAGCAAAGTAAAAGAGGCAAGATACTATTTAATCCTTCTTCACAAATAAGTATTAAATAAAGATATGAGGTCACTGAGTATTTTTATGCTTATAACCTCAAAAGAAGTACACCTTATTGCTTACCCACAGTTCCATCATCATTCCTGCAAATCCCATTTTATTAGACATCGACACAAGGGGTCTTATCCGGAAAATGTAGCGCCACCGATCTTTCATTCAATAATCAAGCACCTACTAAGTGCTAGGTGACAAGAACACAGAGAAAGCTGCCATTATCTGCTAAAGGATCTGAATTTAATGTTTATCTCATTCATTCATTTCTTCAAGCCAACAGAAAAATCAGATAGACAGGCCCAATCCAGATAAATCTTCCCATAACGATCAATGGTACAAGCTGAGAGCTCAGGTTCCTTTGCTTCTTGTGGCTACAAAGTTCCTTTGGCCCCACACACTACACCTGGCACCAGTTTCACACTCAGCAGGACATGGCGTAACTAGTGCCAAAGTACCGCATGCGTTCAAGCACCAGTGACCTTAAATGGAGGTCATTATTACCGTCTCCTACCGTTTTTTGACAGTTGGCCGCTGTTCTCTGAATGTCAGAGCCCTCTAAATTCTACCGAATCACTGAACTTGTGGACCAAGGTTGATGAGGGGTGCTCCAGGTAATGGCTTTTCAATATTAAAGAAAACAGTTCCTCCTCTTCTTATAAGAAATTATGTTAAAAAAGATTAAGAAATCCCAGACAGTGATAGATCTGTTTATTTGCCAAGTCCATTTTAAGGTAATTTTCCTTTTTAAACAGCAATCTGGATGACTAAGTTAAGAATAATGGAAAGAATAAGATGAATGCATGCAAAAACACAATAGGGGAGGTTTAAGATAAACAGAAATTTGTTTCCTTAGATTCAAGGTCCACTGATCAGTTCATCAGTTCAACTAGGAAAAGCTGAAGAATGTACTTTGCTCTTTAATAGGAAAGGCTAAGATTCTTGNCAATTTTATTAGACATCGACACAAGGGGTCTTATCCGGAAAATGTAGCGCCACCGATCTTTCATTCAATAATCAAGCACCTACTACGTGCTAGGTGACAGGAACACAGAGAAAGCTGCCATTATCTGCTAAAGGATCTGAATTTAATGTTTATCTCATTCATTCATTTCTTCAAGCCAACAGAAAAATCAGATAGACAGGCCCAATCCAGATAAATCTTCCCATAACGATCAATGGTACAAGCTGAGAGTTCAGGTTCCTTTGCTTCTTGTGGCTACAAAGTTCCTTTGGCCCCACACACTACACCTGGCACCAGTTTCACACTCAGCAGGACATGGCGTAACTAGTGCCAAAGTACCGCATGCGTTCAAGCACCAGTGACCTTAAATGGAGGTCATTATTACCGTCTCCTACCGTTTTTTGACAGTTGGCCGCTGTTCTCTGAATGTCAGAGCCCTCTAAATTCTACCGAATCACTGAACTTGTGGACCAAGGTTGATGAGGGGTGCTCCAGGTAATGGCTTTTCAATATTAAAGAAAACAGTTCCTCCTCTTCTTATAAGAAATTATGTTAAAAAAGATTAAGAAATCCCAGACAGTGATAGATCTGTTTATTTGCCAAGTCCATTTTAAGGTAATTTTCCTTTTTAAACAGCAATCTGGATGACTAAGTTAAGAATAATGGAAAGAATAAGATGAATGCATGCAAAAACACAATAGGGGAGGTTTAAGATAAACAGAAATTTGTTTCCTTAGATTCAAGGTCCACTGATCAGTTCATCAGTTCAACTAGGAAAAGCTGAAGAATGTACTTTGCTCTTTAATAGGAAAGGCTAAGATTCTTGGACTATTCCAGGGCTTTCACTGGGGCCTGAATCAAATGATCTTGGGAGTGTTTCTTCTGGTAATTTTCAATACACGTGTGATCCCTCTCAGTGAAATCTAAGATATGTTCATTCTTATTCTCGCATCGAGTGTCTCTCATTTTCAAAACCTATTTCAGCTCCTGAAATACTTGCTTCTATAAACTCTTTTCTAAGGCCAAGTTTTCCTTTCAAAAGTGTGACTAACATGACATTTGGAAACATCATTAAGTCTCCTTTATACATGAAACCCTCCCAATCAACACTCTCTTATATCTTTCCTTCATTTCTCCTTTTTCTTTTTAAGGAAGTATTTGTTTAAATTAATTCCTTCCTTCCATTCCTAATGAAAACACCTGGACTTGGCCTGGTAGACGCACACGTCTATTATGACCAGAAATAGCACCGTTTTAAAAGTCCCCCGTGCATTTTCTACAGCAGAGTAAGTTATAAAGCAAGAAGAGGAAGGAAATGAGGGCGGGAGGAGAAGCCATCTATTTAACTTGTTTGGTAGGGGTCAGATCCACTCTGGCAACATCATACTTCTGACAGAGTATACAGACATCCACGGCAGTTCCAGAATGTCGCAATCAGTCCTATACCTAAGTCACTGGCTACTTCACCCCTCATATTCTATTACACATTTGGCCAGCTGTCACTCTGCACTCTTAAGTTTTTTAACATAGCATCACGAATCTAGGAATCAATATGCCACATATAGTAAATGCTCAGAGTAGTGAAACCACCAACTCAGAACTTATAATATCCATGTTGACACGTACCTCATTTAATAATGGTTTCCTTAACAGCTACATCACTGTATCTGGCTTTTAATTTGGAAAACAGAAAGGAAAACAATGGTAAAAAATTAAATCTTTTATCAGTTTTCAGCTGTAGCTCTTTGTAGGTGTTTACAGAAAACCTTGATAGGCTTGATTAAACAATGTTCCCTATTTCCCTGCAGAACATGCTAACCGAAGCTCAGGGTATTCTGCAGAGTCATACATACATGTGGGATTCTCTACCAGCTGAGTTGCACAGTTACCGTGAGTTCACTGGGTTTGCTCCCAAACCTTTCTATTCTAGTTCTCTTTGTTAACGTAATTTCAAAATCTAATTAAATCGTATGTGAACAGATGATACCATATAAATCAATGAAATATGAGTGTAAAAAGAGTGATTTGCTGTTTCTATCAAAATTAAGCAGAATATTTGAAAGAATTTCATACAGATGAGTTATTTAACAATTATCACTGACTACATGGAAGTTAGATAAAAGTTTCAGGGGAAATTTAATAAAAGTCTAGAAGGATTCTGCACGTAGCTATTTCATAGTATTTTTAAGTAACATGCTTGATTCAGATAAATATGGATTAGAAATCAGAGGGACTGCATTGTGGGTGTGGTTTATGCAAGAAAGACACAGGGAAGTCCAACCAGCAAAGAAAGTGCTTTGTTTAGTTGCTGTAGATGTTTAGTGGCTGAGCCATGTCTGACTCTTTTGACTGAACATCAAACACTGGCAAATAAAAAATTAAAATATCTATATGCATGATAAATATAACTATAAACGTTAAAAAGCTGAAAGTATGTATTTATAACTTTTAGATTGGTCAGAATCTAAAAAATGTTAGAATTTTTTGGTTGGTCAACTACTGGAATTAACCAAACTGGACAAGAAAACTACTATAACTTCTTAATGACCTCATATGATAGCTCAGGTGACCCTAATGCAGCAAAAAAAAAACTGGAGGGAGGACACAAATTTGTGAGTATTTTCAAAGTTATCATACTCGAAATGCTAAAATGGTCACAACTGCTAATCTTGCTTAAACCAGGAAGCAATTTTCAGGATCAGAACATTTAGAAATTCAGTCTTGATAATATGGGAGGATTTTACCCAAGTGCCTCTACCCTCCACCCCCGCACCGCCTCCCCCACCAACCATCACAATTAACATGGTCTAGCAATCTAGTGGCCTGGCAACTTGTGCGAACATGGAGTAGGTTTTCTGCGTAAGGGCTGCAGCCATGAAAGGGGCCAGGATCAATCGATACCTGTGTGGTAATATTTTCATCTAGATTAATGGCTCCTTTTTGGCCAGCGCCCAGTGATTTCTGTCACTAGGGTCACATGTTATCATACAGCCTTCCACAGATAGCGCTGGCATGCTCTAGACTCTGCTCTGATCATATAATGCATGCGCATTTGGAATCATCAGAAGCAAACATCACACTTCTCTGCGGCACGAAAACAGGCGAACAAAAGGACTTGCTAAGCAAATTGCCTGTCTCCGTGCCTCCTTGATAGGAAAAGTCGGGAACCTACTTAAATATTTATTTTTAATTCCTCTGGCTAAGATTCTGACATGCAAAAAATCCAAAATGCATAGCTTTTTAGTGTCAAGTGATGTCCCAAGCAACAGGCAGGGTATTTTACATGCAGGTCATCTGTACTGCATTCTTGTAAGGCTGTAAAGAGAGTTAGTCTTGTAGGACCTCGAGTCCACATCCCCTGGGATACCTTAAAAAAGTCTCCTTCGAAATGAGGCAAAGTTTCTAATCTTTTTCTTTTACTCCTCACAACATGCAGAGCAGTAAGTCTTTTTGTTACTGAGTCTGTGTGATGTAACAAGTGGCACTAGAGAAGAAAAGAGGAGAAATTGCATACCAAGAAGCTCAGTTCAGTTCAGTTCAGTCGCTCAGTTGTGTCCAACTCTTTGAGACCTCATGAATCGTAGCACACCTGGCCTCCCTGTCCATCACCAACTCCAAGAAGACATGTGTTCAAATTTCTTAGAACATGCATTTCTTCCAAGTAGGTCAAATAATTTTACCAAAAAAAAGCTTCCTTAAGAAATCAAATGAAGAATATAATACAGAGGAAAAGAGAAATACATAATTTGACTTACTCAAGGTTATAGTAAGTCAATGCCAAAAGAAAAAATAGTAGTCCTAAATTACCTTCACCTCAGAAGTAATCTTTCTACATTATTTCACCAGGAATTAATGTGAAATGGTCTGAAAAGAGCTGAACACTTTGAAACTACTTTACATGCAGTCAGTCCTTGCCCCTAGTATCCTAGCACCATGGCAGTGGGAACGTAGAATATTTCAGACCTTGGATGGGGCATGCCCTCATATATATTGAGGAAAACAAAAGTCTCAATGAGTTACATAAAAATTGTCAAGAATTACTTTTTGCATGACATTCTGAGTACTGTTAAAGATGAAAACAAACAACAGGAACTGGCTAGACAGTATGTTTTCTTTTAGAAAAGAAAATTTGGAAAAAGAAAATTTGCCCACTTGGAACCAGTCTTTGTTCAAAGAAGCGCCTTCCCACTTACTTGAGTTAACGTATGAAGTATGGACCCATAAGTCAAATCAATAGCTCCCTTTAATATGTTCTTTTTTAAGTGAAATTTAAGTTTTCTTTTTATTGTAATGATAAGATGAATGCATATTCATCATAGAAAATGAAACAGAAAAAAATACAGGCGCAAAGAGAGATCACAGGAATCTCAGCACGTAGAGTCAACCACTGTTAGCATTTTGTTTTACTCCAGGTTTTTAACATTTTGTGCATTTTTAGCACATTAATACATGCATCAATTTTATAAATTTTACAGCATTTTAAGAGGATTATTCAGTTATTTTCTGATTTTATTTTCATTGGTTTAATAAATTTGAGATGATTCTCCTCTGTGAACAAAAGAGTTTCTTAGGAAAAATATTCAGTGAGATCTCTAGAAGCAGACATTTGATAGGTCCAAATTTAAGTGAATCTTAAAGGTAAGAAAATTTCCCTTTTTTTCCACGAGAGATGATCCCCTCAAAATATGAAGTTTTGTTTCGTTTTGTTTTAACCTTTTAGGACTGAGATTGAGATGGCTAATGTACATGTTCAAAATCACATGGAATATTGCAGAGTATATTTAGGAAAGTGCTGTGTTGTTTTCTCCTTTCACATTTCATGAAGAACTCCTCAGGCACAAAATTGTCTTACTATCCCTAGAGCTACTTTTTTTTAGGGACACCACCCTGAGCAAATCATTTCTCCTTAGAGGGTGTTTTACACACAGCACTTTTAAAATTCATGTATGACACAGTTGCCACAATCACCAAGTCACTAAATAGTAGGACAGTGCTCGCTTCGGCAGCACATATACTAAAATTGGAACAATACAGAGAAGATTAGCGTGGCCCCTGCGCAAGGATGACACGCAAATTCGTGAAGCGTTCCATATTTAAAAAAAGAAAAAAATAGTAGGACAGTTTTTCACACATCTTTCAGGCACACAATTGAGATCTTCATAGCAAAGGCATTTGCAATACTTTTTATCTGTTCTTTAAAAGACTTGGTTAATAGTGTTGCCATATGAGCTCACCATCCCACTCCTGGTCATATATCTGGACAAAACTAGAATTCAAAAAGATACATACACTCCTATGTTCAGAGCAGCACTGCTCACAATAGCCAGGACCTGGAAACAACCTATATATCCATTGACAGATGAGTGGATAAAGAAGACGTGGTGCACACTCACAGTGAAAGTGTCAGTCGCTCGGTCACGTCTGACTCAGTGCAACCTCACAGACTGTAGCCCGGCAGGCTCCTCTGTCTATGGAATTGTCCAGGCAAGAATACTGGAGTGGGTAAGCCATTCCCTTCTCCAGGGGATCTTTCTGACCCAGGGACTGAACCTGGGTCTCCTGCATTGCAGGCAGACTCTTTACTATCAGAGTCACCAGGGAAGCCCAGTGGAATACTATTCAGGCATAAAAAGAATGAAATAATGCCATTTTGCAGCAACATGGATAGACATATAGTTTCTCATGCTAAGGAAGTAAGTCAAAAAGATAAATACCATGTCATGTCACTTATATGTGAAATCTAAACTATGATACAAATGAACCTAACTATGAAACAGAAACAGACTCACAGATAGAGAGAACAGACTTGTGGTTGCCAAGGGGGAGGAGGAGTGGAGGAAAGATGGATACGGAGCTTGGGATTAGCAAAAGCAAACTAGTACATACAGAACAGATAAACCACAAGGACCTACTGAATAGCACAGCAAGCGATATTCAGTACCCCGTGATAAGCCATAATGGAAAGGAACACGAAAACGAATGTATATGTGCATAACTGAGTCACTGTGCTGCTCAGCAGAAACCAACACAACACTGTAAATCAAGTTTCCTGCAATAAAAAAATGTTAAGGGATTAAAAAAAAGGCTTGTTTATAATAATATCCAACATGTCATCTAGAGGTCATACCTAAATCATTAAGCTTGCGTTAAATTTCTATCTCTCTTTTTGAATCTGACTCTGCATATTCAGCAAGCATTCATGAAGGCTGTTTTGATGTTCAAAGTAATTGAGAGACTGATCTATGAGAGACTTTTAATAAACTTGAATATATATAGTGACTTCTCTTTGGGAGGAATAATATTTGGGGGGAAGGATCCTAATGTTAGCAGCACATCGAGTGACGAGAACACATCAATAGCCCATGGTAATTTTCCGTGTAGCCTGTTTTTGTGTTTTGTTTTCCTGTCTCTCTTCTGGTTCCTGTGATTCTAAGACTGAAAACAGCACTACGACCACCACATTTGGGGATAAATGAATTAGTATAATAACCTCTTGTGCAGTGCTATCCAAGAGGGCTTTCTGCCATGAGAGAAAGGTTCTTATCTACGCTGTCCAACACGGTGGCCAATAACCACATGCAGCTATCAAGCACTTGTCAAGGAGCTAATGCTACTGAGGAAATGAACTTTAGTTTTAAATTTCAATAGCCACAGGGGGCGACTGGCTATCCGGCTTGATAGTGCAGCTCTAGGGCAAAGAAATGTGTCAGTCCTTCTGACAGCTTCACTGTTCAGCAGAGCGAGAGGAACCTTGTTCTTGCTTTATCTTGCAATAATAATTTTTTAGATGAATCCTAAGAGAGACTTCTGTTTCTTAATAAGGGCATCATGGAATCACTGAAAGGAGCAGAACAACCCAGTCTCATTGCAGACCAGCCCCTGAAAGAAAAACACATTCCACAATCCAAAATTATTTTCTTATGGTACCTTCTTGGCAAACCTTCATAACATTGGCGAGGCAGTTATTTTTAAACTATCTAGGATTCTATGGGCATGGTGAATCATTTGTTCAGAGAAAGAAATATAAACTGGACATGCAAGATTTTATAATCCCATTTGCTCCAAGAAGCTGGCAGAAGATGCAGCATTAGCTCACAAAATATAGTCATCATCTTATTTTTCAATTAATTGTTAGAACTGCAAAGAAAACTCTCAGACTTCTCAGACTTGCAGAGGAAAGACAGCTAACAAGCTAAAGAGTAAATTAAAATACAAAATTTTTGATGCCACAAAAAATTCCAAACAAAGCTAAGGGCATACTGGCTTCCCAGAATCTCTGTAACAAAACAA
>SJYA01002278.1:3223261-3234683 GCA_006410615.1 Neotragus moschatus | reverse complement strand
AAAAAACACACAAAAAAAAAAAAAAAAAAAAAAAAAAAGAAAAAAAAAAAAACCAAAGGAAGAAATCAGAACAAAATAAAACAAAACAAAAATAATCATTAAGCTGTGGGCCAACCACAGACATAATAAGTTCAGTGAGCTTCAAGCACAGAAACAAGATGAAAATTATACCCAATCATGTCACTCTAAAATTGCTCAAGATCAGTGATAAAGAAACTGACATGCTATTTATATAAAAAGGAAGATAAAGATAACATCAAATTCATCATTAGGATCCTGTAATCAAAAAGACAGTAGAACAATATCCTTAACGCATATAAAGAAAGGAAATCTGTCAACCTAGAATTAAATATCCAGTGAATTGATCTTCTGAAAATAAAAAAAGGAGGTTTTTAGTCATACAAAAGTTGAAACAAGTAATCATCAGTAGATCTGAATTACAAGAAATGTAAAGGAAAGTTGATAAGGCAAAAGGAAGATTATATCACCTGGATATAACTCTACAAAGAGGAATAAAGTATACCAAAAATAATAAATGGATAAATGAATAGGAATGTTCTATTACTATTTAAGAGATACTTTAAAATATTTATTTTAAAGCAAATTAATACACTATTTACACAAAATAATAATGTGCTGTGAAGTTTCTAGCATATGTTATAAAGTAAAATGTATGGTCAAAATAGCATATAAGCTGGGAAAGAAAATTAGACGTATAGGATTTAAGGTCCTTGTACATGAAGGATTTAAGGTTCTTGTACATGAAAGGTTATTATATCACTTGCAGATGGATTTAACAAGTTAAAAGATGTATAGTACAAACCCTGAAATAACCACAAATGTTTCTAAAAGCAATTATAGCTATAAACCAACAGAGGAGGTAACAGGCATCATAAAAAGTACTCACTTTAAAAAAAATTTTTTTAAATTTTAAAAGTACTCAACATAAAAGGCAGAAAAAGAAGAAAGTACAGATGGGACAAATAAAAACAAATAGCAAAATGAATTAACCTAACTATATCAATATCACATTAACAGTAAATGATCTAAATACTCCCATTAAAAGGCAGAGATTGTCAAACTGCATGTTTCTTAAAAAGCAAGCCTCAGCTATATACTTACTAAATGAAAAATACTTTACATATCAAGACACAAATAGGTTAAAAATAAAAAAGATGGAAAAAGACTTCTCATGTCAACACTAAAAGCTAGCATAAATGCTTCCCATAAGCACTGTATTTCTAGTGTGTAATATACCTCATACATAAAACTCTATCAAAGAATTCACCTTAAGAGAAGTATGAAAGTAGCTCTTTTGAATTTATTTTTATATTATTTACAAAATCATTTGGGGAGGTATAATTCATTGTAACAAACATCCTTTAGAGACAGACATATTCAATTTATATTCTCCTTATATAATCCAGTGCCTGGAAAATGTCTGGATTCCATGTGAATTCATTTGCTTTCTTTAATCATAAGTACTACAGGAGCCAAAGTCTTCCTTTTATGTGTTGGCTAACAATCAGACAGCCAAAGCTCAATTTAGAGCCAAAGTCTAAAATTAAATTCACTCCCCCGCACTTAGGCTTATTTTCACTCTCTCCTCCTTAAGTGGTTGTTGAAGTCTCCTAAAATCATCTTGCCTGCACTATAACACTGGAAACTACTTTGGATTCTTTACGAGTCACATTTTACAACAGAAAGAAGATCAGGAATAAGATATGAGTAACTCTGTTCCACCACTTAATGACATGTGTGATCTAAATTACAAAGGTTGATAAAAGCTCTGAAGTTTCATTTTGCACCATAAAGTGAAAGTAACAGTGGCCACTTTGTCTCTCCCTTAAGAACATTAATAAAATGTGAATGTTTACAAATGCAAAACAACGCTAAACTAATATTAAATGAAGCTAAAGGATTATAAAAATTGTGGTTAGATTTTTAAACCGAAATCTGATCTTAAGAAGCAGTCATTTCCAGATTAACTCTTTTTCCCCCATTTTTAATATTAATTCAAAACTGGAGGGACCCATAGAAAACTAGAGCATGTTCTAAGAGAGGAGTAATAAAATGATCAGACACAGTCCGATTTCAGAACTCTGAATGCAGAAAAAAGAACAAGGAAAACACTGGCACTCTCAGGTGAGCATGGAGGAAAGAAGGCATAACCCAAACTAGGGCTGGAGCTGCCGAAGTATTAAAGATAGGCCCCCTAAGACTTGTGAATTCAGGTATGCACTTGTTACTCCTTTGATTGTCAATTAACATTTCTGCATAAGAGGAAAGGAAGGGAACAAGGGTACAGGACATAAATTGCTCTGATATTTTATCAAATGAAGAATTGCCCTTAAGCAAATCTACTCCAGTACCAGGCACTCTGCTCTCTCACTCTGCCAGTGAGAATTCTCCCTCTGGCCTCAGGCACAGTCTTAGTTGTGAGGTTCACCTGTATTTTAGCATTCCGAGTGGTCAAATATAACAGCAGACTAGCTTCTATGGGAGTGCAATACTAACAACTGTAGTCTTTTCTAGTAGATGTACAGAGCAATGAGTTAAACTAGAAAAGAGACTTCAGATGGTACACAGGTGGCTCATCAAAAATACAGCTAATCAAAAAAGAAAAAGGGCAGGGGAAGAGAAGGGAACTTCTCAGAAGATAATTGGAGGCACAGTTAAATATCTATACCATAAAAGTATTTCATAAAATAGATCTGCATTTCTTACATGTTGGTATTAGAATCACCTATGGAAATTTAAAATGCAGATGCCAAACTTCATCCACAGAGGTTACATCAGTGTGTGTCTGATACTGAGAACCTCTAATGTTAATCTCATTAGGAAACAGGATTTGAGGAATAAACAAAGAAATGAAAACACAATTGCATGCTTTACAGGGCAGCATGCATAAGCCACTTCCAGCCTTGCAGCACTGTTCAAGGAGAAATCAGAAATGGCCACAGAGCTGGTAGATGGGGAAAAAATATGTGATTTAAGTAAATATGTGATTTTTAAGTAAAATCTGTGTAGTCCTGAACTAGAAGAGACAAGAGGACATCATCATGCATTTTATCTGTATGACAGTAACAACACTACATCCCCCAGCTCTGTACACTAAAAAGATCTAAAAACAATGATCGACTTGGAAGCAATAAGCATCCCCTAGTGACCAGATTATAGTTTCTAAATAATATTTCCCACCAAAAGGAACAAGTCCCTAGAAGAAATAACTGATTCCAGGTGTAAGTGGGAAACAAAAACAAAAATAAACCTTACAAAACAAACCTGGAGTATATCATATATCATCATATCAGGAAAAGTGATATTAACAAAGAATCTAGAGTCATGTTAAAAGGTCTCAAGAACCAACATGAAGAGGCAAAAACAGGATAATGTGAGCATCAATAGAATAATAATTGCAATAGATGAAAGTGTGTTTCAAGCTATGAGTTCAAAACAGTACTAAAACAAAACAAACTCCCCATGATTATCTTTAATGGATCCCAGAGAACCAACTAATTATTTGGAAAATAATCATTTATTTGTCCTTCCCATATGTATTGCACCTTAGGGGAATAAAAGGAAGTTTCTCCTTATGAAGTAGGGATAACAAAGTAAGATTACCACTATCTTGCAGGCTCTACTGGAAGAATCTAAACACTGATCTTTGAATAGTTACCAACACCATTTATAATGTGCCTATTTATGGAGTATTCTTGTCCTTCATATATCCACCCACCCCAACAAAAGAGAAAGAAAGCCAAACCCAAATCAGATATACTTCAACTATGCTTTATGAGAAATTAAGAAAGAACAAATATGCTGAAGTTGAAGCTCCAATACTTTGGCCATTTGATGTGAAGAGCCAACTCATTGGAAAAGACCCTGATGCTAGGAAAGATTGAGGGCAGGAGGAGAAGTGGGCAACAGAGGATGAGATGGCTGGATGGCATCACTGACTGAATGGACATGAGCTTGAGCAAGCTCTGGGAGATGGTGAAGGACAGGGAAGGCTGGTGTCCTGCAGTGCTGTAGTCCATGGGGTTGCAAAGAGTCAGACACAAGTCAGCAACTGAGCAAGAGACAGACATACTAAACAACATCACGAGGACGTAAAGACCAAAACCTGACTGCAGGAAACTCTACAGATCAAACAGTCTAGTTTCCCCAACAAATACATTTCAAGGGGGAAAAAAGGATGAGGGAGAAGCTATAGGTTAAAAGAGACGACATTAAAATGATTCGGCAGTGTGAAAGCATGGAAATGGGTGAGGTTTTTAACGAAATAATGTTGGCCTTGAGTTAATAACTGATGAAGTTAAGTGATGGGAACATAAGGGGGTTCAATACACTATTACCTCTACTTCTGTATGTTGGACATTTTTCACAGTAAGAAGTTTAAAAATGTCCAAAGCAAAAACTAAGAAAACTACAAAACTATGGCATTAAAGTTATCTTCGAGGAGAAGAAAAGAGTAGTAATTTTAAGAGGGCATGAGGAGAGACTTCTGGAGTATAGGCTAAAATATAATTCTTGAGCTGAATAACAGTTATGTAGTGCTTATTTTGTGGTATTACTGAGCATTTATACTTTGTGCAACTTTCTGTTGTTGTATATCAACCAAAATTAGTTAAGACTAGCATGCAGAATCTAGGTTACAATTCATCAGTATAATTAATCAATAAGATAGGGATACTTAGTATTCCATAATGCATAATATTCCCATAGTGTTCAAGAAATTTATGGACGTTCACCAAAAGGAAAAAGGATAGTGTGTTGTGAATGCTATATTGCAGCCTTTAATCTCATAGGAATTAACCATAAGATAGAATCAAAACATATTAAATACAAGGAATACACTAAAAATAATAGGAAATACCTATCATGAATTGAGTTACAAGATAGTTATAATTTTTTTTAACTATTCTTTTAGACAAAGTATACTCAACTTTGACTTACAATTTTTTTGTTGGTATACTAACCAGTCTACATTTATTTACTGGTATATCATACAAAGGTAAAACTAATAAGACTATTGTACTGCACAAAGATGAAAGCACAACAAACACGTAACCTATTTTGGAAAAGCCAAAGTGAGTTGAAAGTCATGTTGCTAAATGGCTACAAGCAAGATCCTTGCTGTTACTCAGTCTTAGACAGGAATCCTCACTCATCTACAAGTTCTGAGACATCCAAGTACTTTATCTTTGTGTGCCTTTGTTTCCACATTTGTAAATGGAGTGATATCATCACGTCTAGTTACTATGAGAATTAAATGAGACAGAAGTCTTAGTTCACTGCCTGGCATACAGCACCTGCTCATTAAATGCTAATTACCGTGTATTTATTACTGTTGCAATTATAAAAGGATACCCCTCTGCGATAACTCCCTTGGTAGTTTCAAAATCTTCCTCTCAAAGAAATATGATGAGGGAAATTACAAATACAAGATGTTTATACATCATGGGCTCTGCAAAAAGAAGAGAATGCTTTATTTCAAATCAGAGGAGGGAAAAACATACACAAAAGTAAAGGGGGCTAGAACACAGCACAAGTAGATGGCTAACAGTGTAAAAACAAGATACAGAAAAGCTAGGATCAAAACATAATCACTGGTTCTAGGCTGAAAAAACAAAACTGCAAGGCAGATTTAGAAGAAATTATTCCATAGTCATAAACCACTAGTCAACAGAATCAGGTCATGCGGTGCAACACCCTTGGGAAACCCCCTGAACCAGAGAGCCATGAAAAGTATATTAGCTCTTATCTGAAGCAGGTACCACTTACCTGAGTATGAAGACATAATACCAGTCACTGGGGATCCGTCAGGTAATTCCGGAGGACAGTGGTGGTCCTGGTGTCTCTCTGAGGCTCCACAGCCTCTCAGAGCCCACAGGACTTTTAAGGTACTTTTAAATATGTGCTGTATTTTGACAACAGCATGTTTTATAAGTCATTTGTCATCAGTAAACTTTAGACAAGGTTAATGAAAGTTCTGTCACTTTAATGTCTAGCCGGCTTTAAATTACAAATGTCATGCACCATGACTAAAGAAAGGGCACTGGAATAATACCATAAACCATCATCTCCAGGGACATACAGGTAATTGCATAGCTCATTAAAAAACTGTTTTAATTATTAATTGACCGTGTCAGAGTTGTCCTTTGAAGTCAATTTTAATTTTTTTTTCCTTGCAAGCATTATGATTTCAAGCTGACCTACAGAACTTTGTGTACCACCTAAAAACTACCAGTACTGGTTACCAAGAACACTCTCCAATACTTGGGAGTTACTTTCAAGTCATTTGCAAATCATTTGCTTATGGATGGGGGAAGAAAATGGTAGAACTTTTCTGAAGAAGTCAGCTATGTTCTAATCACCTTACAGAGACCACAGAAAAAGAGAAGTGAACCACAATAAAATGCCAGGAGTTAGAACAAGCACTCATCTTTTTGTTGATTTTTCTTCCATGATGATGTGAAACAAGGAATAAAAGTTTTTACAGGAGGAATAAAAGTTTTGCAGTCCTTCTGATCAGGAAGGACTAGGCTAAACTTACAAAAGAGAGAGCTAGATAAATGCTTTAATAAACAATTCTAGAAATAGGCTGGTTGCAATTACCAAAGTTGAATAGTCATCATTCAAAAATGTCAATAGTAATAATTCATACATTATAGACAACAGAGGATGCGATGGTTGGGTAACATCACTGACTCGATGGCCATAAGTTTGAGCAAGTTCTGGGAGTTGGTGATGGACAGGGAAGCCTGGCATGCTGCGGTCCACAGGGTCGCAAAGAGTCAGACACAACTGAGTGACTGAACTGGAATGAAAGCTATCTTTAAGTTCCACCAACCAAGAGAGAAAACTAGTAGACTCACTTTTTTTCGAGTAAATCTAGAGGGTATCTTGGGGTTTCCCTGGTGGCTCAGATGGTAAAGAATTCGCCTACAAATGCAGGAGACGAGTTCAGTCCCTGGGTCAGGAAGATCCCCTGAGAAGGGAATAGCAACCCACTCCAGTATTCTTGCCTGGAGAATTCCATGAACAGAGGAACCTAGCGGTCAACAGTTCATGGGGTTACAAAGAGTAAGACATAACTGAGAGACTAACACTTCCATTTTTTTTTTCAGAGGTATCTTATAGAAAGACAAGAGCATGTCCACTCTTGTAAAAGATGCCACTGGCAAGCTTAAATGACTAATTCTATATTTATAAAGGGACAAGCATCCATAATGTCAAATGACAGAGTTTTCACTGATTTACTAGCAAACTGAACTTTCACTATAAGAGAAAATAATTTCTCAAAATCTGGATCTTATAAATTAATCCAGTCCTTCTTGAAAACCATTTTTAAAAGACAACGCCAACCTTAAGTTTCAAAGATTCATTGCCTCGTAAAAATCTGAGGTGAATATGTCTGATAGCAAATTTCCGGAACAAGAACCCTATTACAACACAACCTAAAAATCTATTGTCACGGGCACTAAACAGTTAGGTTGCAGTCAGGAAGCCGTGCTCAGAGTATCCGTCAACACAAATACTGATAGCAGAGTTGGTCCACCAAGTTTGCAGGGCCAACAACTTACAACTCAAATCTGGGATCAATTTATGAACTCCGCTGCTGTTAATGACCACGCAGGGTGAGGAACCCTGGAAAAATGACGGCATTCTCATATCATGTCTTGGAATGTGAAAATGAGATAAGTCAATTCTGCTCATTGTCTGCACCTCGAGAATTAAACAGCAACTACCAACTGATAACAGAAATTACTCTCACTGACGGCTCAACACCGGATTCTCGTTTCCCCCATCAAGCGGAGACTGGCAGATGATGGGATGACAGGAAAAAGTCAGTTGGCCCACATTTCCTGAATTGTGGAAAGTGAACGAGCAGAGATACAGAGCAAATCGCTGAAGTCAGTAAATATACAAATACATAAAATAAAAATAAAATAATGCCTGGGTTGGGAAGATCCCCTGGAGAAGGGAATGGCAACCCACTCCAGGACTCTTGCCGGGAGAATTCCACGGACAGAGGAGCCTGGAGGGCTATATGTCCACAGGGTCTCAAAGACTCAGATATGACTGAGCAACTAACACACTAACGTTATCTGCAGCAGCAAGGATGGACCTGGAAATTATCATACTTAGTGAAGTCAGACAGAAAAGGGCAAATGCTATCACTTAGATTCAGAATCTAAAAAAAAAAAAAGCTGATACAACAAAACCAGACTTACAGGCTTAGTGAATGAACCAGAGGGGAAGAGTGGTATGGAGAACAGATTGGGAGTTTAGGATTGATATGTACACACTCCTATATTTAAAATAGAACCTACGATATAATAAAAGTATTGTGAACAAGGACCTATTATTGTATAGTACAACGGATTCTGCTCAATACTCTATAATAACCTAAATGGGAAAATAATCTGAAAAAGGATGGATATATCTGCATGTATAATAAACAGCTAGATAGATGGGTAGGTAGATAGAATAAGAAACAGGATCCGACAGCTCAGGGGTCAATAACTAAGGTTCAGGAACCAAATCCGGCCCCCTGTCTTGTTTCTGTAGAGCCCCTGTGCTAAGAATAGTTGTTACAGCTTTAATTGTTTAAAAATTTTTTTTAGGAATAACACTAAAATCACAATAAGAAAATTACATGATGTCCACATTTCAGTGTCCATAAATAAAGTTTTACAGGGACATATCCATGCTCATTGGTTGCATACGGCTCCAGGAGTGTAACACATTTACTGCCTTGCCCTTGAAAGAAAAAGTTTGCCAACCTCGGCTACAATGAAGTGGTACCTAAACTCCGTGCCTTGGATGGCATATCAAGTGAGACAGTCTCATCTTCATATCTTCAAGCAATCTTGATTATTTAATAATTTAAAGACTCCCCCAACCTTAAAGAGGAGAGTTTACAATAAATGATAAAATTCTCTAGCTGGAGGGTACAGCAGGAATGTGTCCAAATTGATGATCAAATTCTGTCTCTGGTATACACATATAAGTACAATACAGTGTACAATATTCTAATTAAATTGAAAAATGGCTGCACAAGCCCCGTTTCTATTAACCAGGTCTTATTTGATTTAGCAGCAGTAATGAATGCTGAATCAGGTCAGGGTTGTTAAGCTTATCTGGCTTTGCCAATCTACTGAAATTAGGATAATAAAACCGAAGATATATAATATGGAAGACATTTAAAAAGAAAACTCGTTTATCTTCAATTAAAATATCCACAATACTGACAATAAACTTATTACTCCTCCCTGTAGAAAGGTTAGGTTGAAGAAAACAGCACATTAAAAAGAATTCAGTCCAGCATGGGGACCATGGAATCACATTTTAGAAGACCAAAAATAGCTTGGTTTTCTTGTGATACCAACATTTCACACATTTGTAGGGGGGGAAAAAAACAGGCAAAACACGGAAGCTCAAAATATTCCTCTGACAAAANATGGCATATCAAGTGAGACAGTCTCATCTTCATATCTTCAAGCAATCTTGATTATTTAATAATTTAAAGACTCCCCCAACCTTAAAGAGGAGAGTTTACAATAAATGATAAAATTCTCTAGCTGGAGGGTACAGCAGGAATGTGTCCAAATTGATGATCAAATTCTGTCTCTGGTATACACATATAAGTACAATACAGTGTACAATATTCTAATTAAATTGAAAAATGGCTGCACAAGCCCCGTTTCTATTAACCAGGTCTTATTTGATTTAGCAGCAGTAATGAATGCTGAATCAGGTCAGGGTTGTTAAGCTTATCTGGCTTTGCCAATCTACTGAAATTAGGATAATAAAACCGAAGATATATAATATGGAAGACATTTAAAAAGAAAACTCGTTTATCTTCAATTAAAATATCCACAATACTGACAATAAACTTATTACTCCTCCCTGTAGAAAGGTTAGGTTGAAGAAAACAGCACATTAAAAAGAATTCAGTCCAGCATGGGGACCATGGAATCACATTTTAGAAGACCAAAAATAGCTTGGTTTTCTTGTGATACCAACATTTCACACATTTGTAGGGGGGGAAAAAAACAGGCAAAACACGGAAGCTCAAAATATTCCTCTGACAAAAAGCTGCACTAGATTTTTCGCTTCAATAAAGCTAAAATTCTCTACATGGAATAGGGAAGGAGCCGTGAACCAGTTTCTTGAAATGAGCAATGTTCTAGGTGGGCATGTTGACTCATTTGCTTGTTTGAGTCATTGGGGGAACTAGGTGGTCACCACCTCTGATTCACTTTACCTTTTCAGACTAAAAACAAAATTCTGGCTCGTTTCATTTTCCAGATTTTATTATTTATTGACATAAACACACAGAACATAAAACTCCATACTAAAACTGTATCAGTCATCTTGGTATGTTATAAAATACAGTATCTTTAATAATATTTGTTTTAGGCACCAATTAATTTTATGAGGGAATAATAAAACAGCAGCTTCTTCCTCCCTCTACAGTATAAACTATATAATAAAATCAACAGATATACACCAAATCAATGGCGTGGAAACAACCTATTTGACATTGGCTATGAAGATGCACTAATTCCAACTCTCATGAGACACTGATTCCTAGGATCCAGTACCTCCCATCCTACTCAAAACCAGAGCAGCTAAAATCTATAATCAAAAAGCAAGATATGCAGTTCCTTTATTTGCCCACTTCCCTTAATTTAGAAAATATAAAATGAATACAGTAAGGAAGCCAGACAGTAAAATCAAGAAGGATACAATCTGGGAGAAAAAAAATAAAGTATAAAGTCCTCTGGGTCAGAAGCTGAAGAGAAGTTCCACAAAAGTGCACTTACACGAGCTGAGATGTCCAACTCAAGCAATTCACATCACTCACGTACCAGTCCTGATCATTCTCTTAGAAGTGCTACTGTGTGCTATATTCAGAATACTAAACCATCATCAATGTAAGCGATCCTGTTAAACAATCATTTGATATGCCATCCAGCTGAATGTAAAGGAAACTCTAATAATGATCTGAAATGGGAACCAAATAATTTAAAGGGAAACAGAAAGTGGGTTTTTTTTTTATCAAAAGACAAATAGTAATTTTAAAACCTTTTTCTATTTTCTACCACCAAAATAAATAAATTGAGTAAGCAAGCATTAGGCTATCTAACAACTCTTAAATATTAGGAAATTTATCATGAAATACTAAGCTTTAGTTCAGTTCAGTCGCTCAGTCGTGTCCGACTCTTTGCGACCCCATGGATCGCAGCACGCCAGGCCTCCCTGTCCATCACCAACTCCCGGAGTTTACTCAGACTCACGTCCATCAACTTGGTGATGCCATCCAGCCATCTCATTTTCTGGCATCCCCTTCTCCTCCTGCCCCCAATCCCTCCCAGCATCAGAGTCTTTTCCAATGAGTCAACTCTTC